>UELV01171906.1:0-16786 GCA_900490015.1 Megastigmus stigmatizans | reverse complement strand
CACACACACACATATATATATATATATATGGGGAGGTAACGCAAAGACCATGTCTCACACGCACAATGGATTACGCAATGATATTCGCAGAGATTCGCGTCTGCCGAACGCGCGGGATGTACGTATATATGTACATAGTGAAAGAGAAAGAGAGAGAGAGTTGCAGGCGGCGTGTGTGCAGCGAAAAAAAATGGTTATATAGAGACGCACAGGGGGTGGAAAAAGGAGAGAAGATGTTTGAAAAAAAACGTAGCCGGGGTGGAGGCCGGGTTGCGCTCTCTCTCTCTCTCTCTCTCTCTCTCTCTCGCTCACTCGTTCGCCCTCGCCCGCGGTCCTACACCATCATCGTTTGCTAGAGAGAAAGAGAGAGAGAGAGAGAGAGAGAGAGAGAGAGAAAGAGAGAGAGAGAGAGGGAGAGAGAGAGAGAGAGTGAGGGGTGAGAGAGAGGGAGAGAGGGAACGCGCGCCAGTGTCGTCGGCCTTGAGGGTTACTCGCCCGCGGGGCGCTGTAAGAGAGCGTATATATGCGTGCGTGTGTGCGCGCGGGGTCAACGACCCTCGGCGTGGCGGCCAAGGGGTGGCTTCTCTCCACCCCCGGTTCGCGACGTCCCTCACACTCACATAAACACACATACACAGAGAGAGAGAGACAGACACACAGACTCAGAGACAGAGTCGTAGGATAGTCGTGTAACGTTGGCCTATAGCGAGTGTGCACGGCTGTGCTAGTGTGCCACGACGACGATGACGAGGACGTAGGGTTGGAGGGGGGGGGGGGGGGGTGTAGGTTGAGGCAGGTTAGGCACTTTCTCTCTCTCTCTCTCTCTCTCTCTCTCTCTTTCGATCTCTCCCTCGCGCGCGCGCCAGCAAGTCAGGCTTATAGGACTCGCCCGATATATATCGGGGAAAGCACAGTGTGCACTGCCCGCGGGGGCTTTTATTTGAACGCGCGCGCGCGCGCGCTTGTGACCTGCACCTTCTTCTAATATCCCTTTCTCTCTCTCGCTACTATTCGTCATCTCTCTTTTTCCCTCTCTCAGGTCTTTTTCCCTTTTGTTTGCCGTGTTTAACGTGTTCCTTACCTCTCTGCGTACACGACCTATACCGTTTTTCTCTGCTCAAGCGAGAGAGAGAGAGAGAGAGAGAGAGAGAGAGAGAGAGAGAGAGAGAGAGAGAGAGAGAGAGAGAGAGCAAATTCGCGCAGAGGAGATATGACGCCCAAGTGCCGAGGTAAACGAGTATGTGGATATATAGCTTTAGGAGAACTGCGCAGTGCATCGATGTAGTGCTTTACTTCGCGTATCTTTGCTCGCGCGGCGGTCCGCGCATAGCCGATGCGAGGAAAAGAGGCGAAAGTTTGCTCGCTATATCATCGTAGCAATTAGCTCCGAGGCCGATTGTTGAATTTCATTTGAACGCATGCTGCTGCTGCTCCTGTAGCTACTTCGAACGTCCAGTATTGCATGGGTGCAACTGTTAGCTTCGCGCCGAGATGTCAAATTTAGCGTAATTCCTGAATGTTGCTCGCGAGCTGTTTATATTATATGAGTTGCATTAGTGTGACTTACAACTGCATCGATAATATATATATATAAAATATGCTTTAGATGTAAATTGTCCGACTATTCTCGGCGCTCATCTACTTACGCGCACCTATAAGCTGGAGTGTATGGCTATATACCATTATACGGTATACGCATTTCTCTTAGCTTAATAATCAAATCGTTTGCAATATATCAGATTATATATATATAGTACCCCTTAATACAGCTGCGACAATTTATGAATTTTTCAAATATACTCCGCTACTAAATCCTCCCCCCTTCCTATACATGTATCAGTAAATTATATACTCATAAAAAAAAATACGGGCTATGGGCACGAATGAAAACATCATTCATCATTTGAAAGGTGAATTCGACCTTTATGCGGCTAATTGATAACTCCCCGCGAGCCCTTCATTCGTTCTTCTCAATTGCATTGACTCGAGTTGTACTTCGACCCTCTGCCGCCGCGCCAAGCAAAAGTCCGCACTTTTCAACAATAAAAATTGAATATGTATATATATATTCATCTTGCTCTAGGGATATTCGATCGTTTTGTGCACCTCTATATATAATATCCACAAAACTCGCACTGATGGATGCAATGTGAAAATCTTAAATATATATATATATATATATCGATGTACTGCGCTGGTCGAATTCCCTAGAGCAAGATGAAAGACATTAAGCGCACAGGGTTTACGCACACACACACGCACACGCATATCTCGTCTACTGATGCGCGGCACTCGCTCCTCTGATCCTGCTGAATGCGTCCGCATATAAGTGATGATTGGAGCACGCGCGAGTAATGCAAAAGGTATGGGTGCGCGAGAGGGTTGCACTCGCTGCAGAAGTAACAGCGGCAGCGGGAGCATTCAACCACTACCCGCGCGATCTGTTCCCCGACGCACTGAGTCTCATGCAAAGAGAGAGAGATGCGCGGGAGCTAATAAAAGAAGCGAGAGAGCCTACAAGGGCAAAGGAAAAAAATCCCCGCAGCATTAACTGCGTGCGTATATATATATAAATGTACCAGAGCCACGCGGGTGGATCTTGTTGGTGTACAACACATTGGAAAAAATTTACATTTGCATTTCTCGCGGCGTGTGTGTATGTGTAACTCATTGGCCCTCTCACTCTTTCTCATTCACTCTTTGTGTATATACCGAGTATGTTTACGTATGTGTGAGCGCGCGTGGCAAATGAATATATATTCTCGACTGCGAACGCGCGTAGGGTATTTGTATATTAAACGAAGAAAAGCTCTGCGGCTTTTGAGTATAAGCGCTGTGCTGCGCGAGGACTGCTGCAGTTGGGTTTTTTTTTTCTTATTTTTTTTTAGTGGTTGAAGTGACTGTTTACCGTCGTTCGTGACATATGCGGGTATAATTGTTCAGTAATTGGTGCGATTGCTTGTATGGTATTGGATCAATCGATATTTAGTTGCAGTCCTGCTGAGATGCAAGGTATATATTGCATTTTATTTCAAGTAATTATGATTCGATATCTGCTTTTGACTATATCTCTAGAAATTCTCTGCGTAGTGAAATATACGCCCGTTGAATCAGTTTCGCTGCACGCAAGGTGTATTGAACGAAAAACGTTTCTACAAGTTGAAAAATCCATATTCTATATTTACTTACAAGACAGTTCAAAATTGAAGGAGGACACAAACGCGACTCTAAATACTTGAAATAAAGCGCTTATCTTAAATTTTGTTACTAATGAATCTGGTGTTATGTTCATTGATACAACATATATATACAAACTCCGCAAAATCGAATGATTCCTAAATCGATTGCGGAAATGACATCATCCGTGGCTAATCAAACGAATGATTATTACTAATTAATATATATCGCATAAATTGATAAACGACTAAAAGAGTCACACACAAACACAAATCATCGCATAATCATACAAAACCCATGCTGCAGTCAGCGTATCGATGTAGGTATACCCTCACACATGTGAAAATACCAGCAATCATATATATATATATATATATCTACATATTCTGTACCGTATGCGTGGGGAGTGAAAGAAAAAAAAGCAGCATCGATGGCTTTCGCGTATAAACGCACACACACACACACATATACATATATATACTGGGGAAGGGGGAGTAGCGCACGCGAGCGTTGAGTTTTGGTTGAAAGGGTAAAGGCACACGAGGTTCGCGAAGATAATATTTTCCTCGTTTTTTTTTTTCAATTGAGTGTGCTTTGTAGTGCCGGGGATAGTTGGTATGTAGGATGAGAGAGAAAGAGAGAGAGAGAGAGAGAGAGAGAGAGAGAGAGAGAGAGGGGGGCGGTAATAGAAATGCGAGTGTGCATTTGGATAGGTAAAAGCGATCTCCAGCGGAAGAAAGAGATAACGTGTGTGTGTGTATGTGTGTGTGAGTGCGCGCTAGGGATTTTTCAAGCTCTCTGCATGCGTCCAGAGTACACGCATCTATTTGTATTCCGATTCGCGCTTTGAGAGATGTTTTTTCCATTTACGAGTTTTAATTATGTTTAACTCTTCAGCTTGGCGGCTTTTTTTTTCCATCGATCCTTCCTCGTTTTTTCCAACTTTCTCTATATATCTCTCCCTCTCGCTCGCACTTTTTGCAAATGAATTAATGAATGTTTATTTCGAATAATTTCGCGCAGAGATTAGCGTAGAGCAGCGGAACACGCGTTAAACTGCAGCTGAGTAGAAAATGCTTATATATATATCGTTACGTTCTGAGCGATAATATAAATATGCGAAATTAACGATATAATAGACTGATGTATGTACTGGTAATTAAATTGCCGCTTTAGCCAGTGAGCGGATCAGTGAAAATTCTCTATTAAAAATGTTGTGCGCATTGCAAATATTGTATACGAGCTATTGGTTCGACTCTTGATGATTGATTTACACTTATTTCATGCTATCGTTGCTTTTGTTCTTCACGTAACTGATTGATCAATGTGATGCTCTGCTTATTACATTTTAAACAATATATGAGGTGCAAATATGTCTCTTTCATCAGGCTTTCTCAAAAGTAACAGTTGTTTGAATTACATGTCATTGAAATTATTAGATTTTGGTTTATAAACCGCGCTCATAAAAAATTATAAATAATTCAAAAAATTACATGTTTAAGCTTTTCAGTTTTACTATTATTGTAATATTGCAATATTTATATGATATGTAAAAAATAAATAATAATCGCATAGACTTGACATAACAGCACACACGTGTTGATAATTCTGATATGATGATTCGCTTCAGAATTGCAATTATTATCTCCCTTATTCATTATTCGGGAAATTTCAAATTTTAATATTCAAATGATTTTCTATTGAATGTATAAAATAACTTGTAATGTACATTTGCATGTAATTTACTTTTACCCTTTCTTTAATTGCGGCTATTTCCTGAAAGTTAATAATAACCTTTCTATTTGTTTTACATTATAATTGAGTTAAATTTATTATTGGTTGTAAATAAAAACTGAAAAGGAATAATTTCTTGAAAATGAAATGCAGCTCGTGGGAATTTTTCCAATATTTTTTCGGGTGATCATTTGGATTATCATATTATCTGACTGCATTGTCTGGCATGTCTCAGACACTATCTTTATTAGCATTTTCCAATATCAGTAATACAATAAATATGTAAATTATCAAATCTCTGCTATCCAACGCCGGAATCGGTTTAAAAATAATATCTCAATATCATAACAGAAATTTTCTTCCCGAACGTTGGCAAAAAAGAAGAAACTTTAACCGAATTAGTTTAAAAATGAGAATGAGAAATTTTGTTTAGTTTTTAAAATTTTATCTAGTAAACTCAATAATTGGTTACAAATGAGGTATAAATAAATTGTCGTTAAATGTATTGTAAATAATTTTTTCTATATGTGCGAATTTTATGTTGGTAAAAAATGATTAACATATTTCTATCAGTTCATTATTGCAACTTTTTATGTGATATAAAATAATATACCTTTTCGTTTCGTAAATGGATAAAGTCATTATTTACTATTTTATGACCAGCATCATTAGTTTTCAGTATTGTTTCCTAGTTTAATGTGCAATGATGAATAATTTTTTATTAAATTGCATTTGACATATTGATAATAATAAACATCACTACTTTATTCTGAACAAAAGGCTGCATTGTTTTAATACAAACCACTTGAGAGCTTAATTATGTTAAACATTAAATGTTCAAATAATACATAGCATTACGGATTCTCTATGAAATTGAGTTCAATACTTATTATATTTGATAGCATGATTTCATTCACAAACTATACGAAAATTTCATAATACTGTATATACTTATTAGCCTAACACATTATGAATTTATCTTGATTTCATCTCTTAATTTACTTGATTTCAGACGCTTCCAATCAGTAATCATATTCAATTAAAACTTGATGCTGTGGATTTAAAAATCTTGCATATATGCTAAAAAGATTTATAAATTCAAAGTTTAAAGCGAGCTTTAAAAAAAGGTGCAAAACATGTTTCAATAAAATTATTAAATGTATCACGGTATCGTTACTATGATTATACTACTACTCTTCAAAGGTATCATAAGAGGTATGATATAGTTCATTTTGGATACACAACGTAATATATAAAGAATAATAACGTAAAGAAAGAAATGATTTATAAAAAATCAAAGTGAACTAAAATTTCTTATAAGTTTGCTCTCACATCGTCATTATCGTTATTCTAAGTATTAAGTTATTTACTATAACAAAGCCGTTATGAAAGAAAAAGAAAAAAAAATCCCTATGCCTCTGAAGAGAAGCCAGGCAATTCAAACAGCTGGTAATGGAAGTATGGAAAATAGCAGAAGACGCAGGGACGCGCGATGCAGCCTCCATCAGCAAAGAAAGCGATCAATATGATAACAATGGTACTTACCTCTCTACACACAAGCACTTAATTATGCAATTTTCAGGCACTCATTAAATCGCGTATAGACTACAGCCTACCATCGTATATATGCACCTATAACGAAAGCTCAACTCCTTCATTCTTTGATCGTAGCGCGCAGATATATAGCTCGGTGTCTGCTGCCTTCCCCTCGCTCCTCTGATCGAAAACTACCGATTCCTCTTGCAGTATCGGTCCTCGTCGTCGGGCAGGAAAAAGCTCCGAGGTATATCCACACAGAGAAGGGGGAGGCCGCGCCGCCGCGAGGAAAAACAAGAGAAGAGAGCCCGGCCCGGGCCGCGCATAGCTGTGTATATACGTATATATCCGTAGCACATTAGCCGCATCGATAAATACGCACATATCCGGGGCAAAAAGTTCGGGCGAAAGAAGGGGCGAGGCTCGTCGTGCGCGCAGACATCGCGGAAGAAGAAGAGTCGGAGGATGAGTGTATATATAAAGTAAGGGATGGGTGAAGAGAGAGAGAGAGAGAGAGAGGTTGAGACCGCGCCGCGCACGGCTATTTAGCGAAAAGAGAAGAAGAAGAAGAAGCGATGAAGCTCGGAATATAGAATTTTTTCCCGTTCGTCTCTCCTCTGCACATCGATCTCGTATATATACACACGCATACACATAGCGAAGAACGAAGAGAGAGAGAGAGAGAGAGAGAGAGAGAGAGAGAGAGAGAGAGGGAGAGACCCTCGAGTGTCGTATGCGCACGGGGTCTCATCCTCTGCGCGAAGGTCTGCGGTTGACGGTTTATTTTGCGCCCTGCGCTCGAGGAAAGCGCCCCGACGACGGAAAGGGGGATGAGAGAGTGAGAGAGAGAGATGCACACAGAGAAGAGCGAGCGAGGAACTGGAGGTGGAGCGAAGTAGAACGCGGGGGAAAATTGCAAATATCGGCGTTCGTCCGTCCGTCCGTTCGTTCGTTCGTTCGTCGATTAAAAATTCTCCAAGACCCACGACGACGACGACGACGACGGTAGAGAGAGAGAGAAAGAGAGAGAAAGAGAGTGAGGGAGAGGGAGAGGGAGATGAGCCAGAGAGAGAGAGAGAGAGAGAGAGAGAGAGAGGGAGAGACGGAATTATACGGGGTGGAGGTATATAGCGCCGGTCCGTGACCCTTTGGCAAGTAATAATTGCGGGCAATTACCGGAGCTGCCGAGAGAAAGAGAGAGAGAGAGAGAGTGAGAGAGAGAGAGAAAGAGAGAAAGAGGGGAACGAAGGATGAGGAGCAAAAAGAGATAAACTCTTGAAAGGAGGAGGGAGTAGTGGGAGAAAGACGATAAGACCGAGACAGAAGTAGCTGGGGGAGAGGCAGTGGATATGGAAAACACAAGCGGTGTTCGAACATTAAGGGTCTAACTGTCCTTGCAGGCCTCCTGAGCTGCAGTTTCTCTTTGTTCGTAGACTACCCAGAAGGAGAATGAGTTTTAAATACATTGTTATAATGCAATATGGACGTATAAGATATCTTATGGAGGGTCGTCGCGATACGTAATTGTTATTATAATGCGGCGGCCTCGCCGCATCAATTGCAAAAGTTCCTGATTAAGCTACCCCGTATAGCTACTTACTTTTGTTCTTTAGCATATAGGTTCATGTTCACGGAATAGCAAATTAACTTGTATTCCTCTGAATTGGATGATAATTTGTCGACGGGGTAGTTTGCTAAAAATGCATGTACGATGCGATCGATACATATAATCAATTGTAGAAATGACGGTAATACGGGCGAGGAAGGCGTATTTTATTTGCGTGAGATTATTTTTAAACTTTATAAGTACCGACAAACAGCTATATATATATATATATATATTCCGATTTCTGCGAGTAAGTTTAAGTGACGCAGGTACGAAATTCGCATCGTAGAAGAATCTATTCATAAAAGGGTTGTGTATCATCCTGTCCGACTCGAAATTCAGTTTTGACATGCAGCGACCGCGAGGTAGTGCAGTAATCATTATTATATACCCAACATTAATGCGATGTGGTATTTTATGCCGACGTTAAAATAACATAGGTCCGAATCTATTAGACTAATTGACCCCTTCGTCGACTAATAATTGCTATTGCCGGGAACGGAAAAATATCAGAAAATCGCGAGGAATAGAACTAAGAGGGATAAAAAATGAATATAGAAAGATTATCCGATACAACATCTGGAAGACACGGCTAAATGGAGACAATGGCAGTGTCAGGGTGAGGACGCGGAGTTCCAAGTAGCTATACTAACGTATATAGAAAATACGATACTGCAAGGAAGTAGTAGGTGTGCGCAGGAGTCGATGAAAGTGTAATGCCAGCCACGTGAGCCTTTGGCCATCGGGTCTTCGTAAGCCTCGGTTGCGAATTAACAGGAATCGCGTGGGTAAAAATTAATGCGCTCGACGCGTTTAGTTGAGATTTGTTTAGATGTTTCGTTTGGTTCGCTGCTGCCTCTTTACGCAAATTATATACCTCCTTATAATCCATATTTATACTCGTAGCGATCTTTCATGGAAAATGGCAATCGAAGAAGCGGCGGTGGCGGCTTTCTGCTTAAGTTGTACACGGAAGCGACTATGAAATAATAATAAACAATCACCTGCTTTTTGATATGTTCGTAATCATATAGATTCAACTTCAGGAGAAATATAGATCTTTCTCTGCGCGGCAATTACCTTTTATTGGTGGTAATACGATTAATTAGCGAAGAAATTGCACGTCTCTCGCGCGTATTATATAAGACTTCCCAGTAGCGATATCTGCAGCATTTTTTCTAGGTAGCAAATTAACTCATTATATACCCCGATAGTAAACTGTGTACCATGGGCTACATATATTTATGCTGATACATGTAAAATGGGCGTGTAATAGTCTGTTTGGTTAAGTTTAAGAAATTTAACATGTCGTACATCAACGTGGCAGCACCAGAGAAGAATTAAATTTTTCTGAAATTCGATAGAAATTATTGCATAGGAGTTGTACTGGGTTATTGCCAAGTAGGAATTTGTGCAAGCCGCGGTTATCACCGGATTTGTCGAAAACTGTAATTCCATTACAATTGCCTTACTTTCCACAGACGATATATAAGGATGAAACTAATTTTATATTTGCAAGATTCATACTCTTACAAATAAAAACTCACTTAAATATAATCCTAGCGATGATAGAAACACAACGGCGCGCGTGTACAATTTCTCATTTAGCATGCATGCAGGTAAAAAGGAAACTGCGTCAGCCAAGCCCTCGTTTTAATATATCGCACACTTCGTGGAGTTTTCAGTAATTCACCCCACGCGGGTGACCGGCAGCTTTACAATGTTTCAAAGGCGAGGGACGACACACCGGTGATTGCGAAATATGCCAAGTTTGCTTTAGCCGCAACGCGTGCGCACCGCCTGTTACGTAGTATATAGTGTTTCAGTGCGCCTGTGGTTAGGCTACTTGCTCGACACTCGCTAATGGCAGGTAAATTATGATACTTGGATATCGCGGCTTCGCGATTATCCGCGCAGAACTTACTTTTCACTCTGTCGCGTTGAACACGCTCTTTTTTCTTTATTGGCAAATTATTTATCAGCTTTTAATGTATTTCGATGTGAATCAGAAGTTATATGGCACATGGTTGTAATGAGCGAGTTCCTTCAATTTACGTTATTTTTAATTCAGCTGCTGAATTTCAAGCTATCGCAATACTCGATGACAATGTTTGAAACTGTTAATTTTCTTTAACATGAATAACGAACGTAAATAAATTACAACTAATAATATTATTAAACGAGTATGTATGATACACAAGTCATAATTGATAACTTGTGTTGTAGAAATATTTGAAGTTTCTAATGACTTTACTATTTGACTATACTCCTACATATTTATTTATTTATTAAAATTATACGGACCAAGGCCCTTTACATAATAATAGGTAACTGGACAATGATACACATAAGACTGAAAACTAAAAGAAAGGGATTTCAAAGAATATTTGAAAACCACGAGCGAGGGAATATTACAAATTCGAGAAGGAAGAACGTTCCATTCTAGTAAAGGCCTGTGATTACGCAAAGAGTAACATGATAAATGCTCGTTTATAAATAAAACACATATATCATTACATAGGGCGAGACTATGAATAATTTTAAATATATACTAAATAATATATACTTAATTATTTAATTTAAGGGTAATAATAGTACTAAAATTATTTGTACTAAAATAGTATTTGACATTTAATATATACATACAAATAACAAGAACTTTATTATAGAAGAAATTATTGTAACAGTTTTATACACAAGTAATCATTATTTATATAAATGCCGATATTATGCTGCCTATAAATGTAAGTATAAACATCATCACTGATAATCTGATGCTTTATGTATAACATAGGATAGGGTACAAAGCTGTGACCAGTCATCGAAAGCTAAGGCTCATATCACCCAAATCTGGCCACCGACAATCTGACACTTGAAGATATTAGAATTGACATATAGAACCATGTCTAGATGTATGGAAAGCTTTGATTCACATCCACGTACATTTCCTACCTCATCATTAATTCGTATTATTATTTGGTGTAATCTATACATATTATGTCAGATTTGCAGGATAATTGAAAATAGTTTTACACATTAATAAGAAATCAGTTTGTATACCTACATATAAATAGTAGTTATTGTTATACACGAAACTTATCATGTGTTTCTATAATTATGATTTTTTGAATTAGAATTGTTTTAATCATAATTAAGAAACTAAATTTGATCTGTGAGTAGCAAATAAATTAATAATAGCAAAACTAAAAAATGAAGGAAAAGCATCTTAGTACGGACAACTATATGTAAATTGTGTATTAGACGGATGAGAGTTCAAAAGGAAAGCAAATTATCAGTTAAAATACAAATATAAAAGAAGTTTTAATAACATCATGAATCTTTTTGAACTTGTACAGGAAAAAAAAATAGCGTGAGAAACAGTTACAGATACAAATCACTTTCTATTACGAGGGAAATTAACAAACAAAACTGTATATATGCGTCGGAAAATTCATTACGACTATACTCCACCTCGAAATATCAAATAAAATGTCCAAGCGACTAATCAGATGCAAAGAAGGGAATAAAATTTATTCCACACTAAAAAAAAGGAAAAGAAGGAGAGTCGAAGCAGGAACACGAAGGAAGCGAGTAAAGAAAAAAAAAAAAAAAAGAAAATTATAAATAAAGTCCCAACGAAAATATTCACGCGACCACTTCGTAGGGTGTTTTACGACAGCGCCTTTATCAAACTTTTTATGCTAAGTAATTCGCATAAAAAGTGTCTCGAGGAGCGGGGGGAAGTAAGGAGAAAGAAATATATAAAGAACTGGCCTGTATTACAACACATACGCACCGGTGGCGGCGTCGACCTAATGCAGAGTTTAATCGCGTGCTCCCAACGCGTTCAACGACTTCGCTCATGTACGAAGCCTCTCTTGCGTCTCTCTCTCTCTCTCTTTCGAATCAGATCGCAACCGGACCCCGGCAAACGATATATATATATTCGCAGATCCGCACAACCTAAATTTCTAAACGAAATACACACGCCAATTAGCTGCTTAGGCGCCTGAAAATGCGTCGCACAGATTCACGTGCTTCCGAGGAGTTTTATATACATAATAGTGCGGCCGCCGCCGCCGAGTCAGGACTTATTCGCGGACCCGCAGAGAAACATGTTTCTGTTTTTAATGTTGCGAGATATCCGGCGTTGCTCGTAAATTTTCATGTGCTTATTTTTCGCGGTGCAGTAGAGAAGTCGTATATGAATTAACAATTTTAGCCGAGCGCTGAATTTCCATGTTTCTTCATGTTTTTTTTTCTCCCCTTTTATGGAGGGATTTCACGTGATAACGTAATCGTTCATTTTCTCACGGCGGGCTTATGATTTACTTGTCACCGAGATTGAAACGAATAGGATTAACGATGTTCATTATTTGCTTAGCGATATTTGCGAAAAGAAAATTTTAATTTCAAGTGGCACAAGCATCTTTTACGGTAATAATGATTGACGAGAAATAATTTACTATATGCAAACCCAGTAACTTTGTTTGGATTGGCATACATTTTTTTTATCAAGGAATAAAATGATAATTAGGATTTTTTTTTTATTTTAAATATTGCGTGATCTTTATGCAGTCATTAAAGAAATTATAAACAAATGTGAGGGGAAAAAATGGGCGCGAAGCTTATGCATTAATTGCCATGTTTAAATAAAACCGAGAATACGACGTGTAACATAAAGTTTTATATTTTCCGTTATTTTATAGGATGTGAAATTTGTACAACTATAAATTATGTCATAATGATCGCTGTAATTAGCAATAAAAATATTTGCTGTTAGAAACGCAGTAATAATAATAGTAAGTGAAATTTTTCGATCATACCTTTATGGCCACAGATATGAGAGCTGCTTTGCGCGCATAAATTTATTCTAATGAAGATAAAATCATTTTAATTTTGCCGCTCCGCAACAAATATTTCACAATGAATTACTGTATAATTGCGGAATTCATTGCGCAAATGTCGTATGTATCGCCTCGAGCTATGGAACAATAAAATTTTTTAACGCGTATAAAGACGAAAAAGATTATTTTAAGTACAGCTCCTAAGTCTTATCGTACACGGCTGTTTCTACTTGCGCCTAACCCACAACTTATATCTAATCTCGTATAATATATACAATATAAGTCATAAATGTACAATTCAAAAACTTACCTCGTTCACGCAAAGACAAGTGCGATATCGTGAATTATAATTCCATTAATTCTATCATTAATTGTTCTGCAAAGAAGATCGTGCCAAGTACATTGATCAAAATATTTAAATGGACTGATTGAATAGATCGATATTTATTTGCGGGTTATATTTGACAGTCCGTGGGATTGTTACACGATTTCAGTCGTCAGATTGACGTCTGGCAACAATGCTGAGGTGCATCTCTTATTCATGAGCTCGTCAGGTAGAGAGGAAAAGATTACTTACAGCTGCTGCGGCACGATCATTTCACGCAACAGCGGCTTTTGCGATCTGTTTGTAATTTCTAGATCTAATTAATGCCTTATATCTTTCACCGACTCCAACGATCATGAACCAGCGTACAACCGAATACTATATATTTTTAAATCAATTGGGTAACAAAATTATTGCACTCTTTTTTCAATGTGTATGTGTCATTAATAAGTATTTTTCATCTTAAAAAGACTGTGCTTAATTTTGCATGTTTCTTTAGTTACGAAATGCAGAATTTCAAGAAAACTAATGATAGTAATTTATGAGACACTTATACAAATACATGTCAGTAAAATTTTAATACATCTAGAAATTGAGCAGTAATATATGTATATATAAATACCTAAATTAATAAGCATTTATATATATTTTCTCGATTCGGTGATAATTTTCATTCAGTGCTTTTACTCGGCACTCTTCGATAGTACATAAGCTATTCATCGGCATTTATTCGCTAAAAAGAAACAGTAACCAAATTCCGCGTACACGTGAAAACGGAGTGTTGTTTACCATTGCAATTCATCATTTTGAAAACACGAATACAAAAGGCAATACAAAAGCCGGTGAGATATATTCAGAGAGAAACGAGCTTATGTAGGTGTGTGTGAGAGAGAGAGAAAGAGAGAGAGAGAGAGAGTCTCAGAGAGTCTGAGAGGAATCGTCTCGGAATCGGATATATATCGCGACTGCGTTTCGCGAGTACGAACTGGTCATGCTGCAGTTGCGTACGTGCGCCTCTTACACCGAGAGAGAGAGAGAGAAAAAGAGAGAGAGGGAGAGAGAAAGAGAGAGAGGGAGAGAGAGAGAAAGAGAGAGAGAGAGACCCACCAAACAGACCGGAAAATATGCAGACTGCATAATTCAGCTGCTGTAGGCCAGGTTTACACGCATCGCCCGGCGACGAGAGCTAAGGCGCAAACTTACGTTTCTTTCTGTCTCCCTTGTCCTCTTCTTTTTCCATACTCGTTTGCTGCTTTGATTGTTCGAAACGCTTTGTATCGGTCTGGATTTTTGGCATGTAAATATATGTTGGCTTGCAGGTCTGTTTTGTCACTGTGGAAAGATATGTGGTTTTTGCTGTGCCAAGACTTTCTTGGAACGAGTTGTTAGTGACAACGCGTTTTTAGGCAATTATCACATGGGCATTGATTTGAATGGGCATATTTATTAAAGCTTTTATGGAAGTTCAGCTATAAGTGTGAACAAACAGAATAATATACATAAGTAAAACAATTTGTAATTGAATATATATGTATGTTTTCTTCTATCATGATTCTTATTGTTATTGTTGTGTTGGTTCGATTTAAATTTTCGTAACGTTTGGGTACAAACTTAGCTCAATCTCACTTTGACTAACATCTCTTTCTAAGATGCATTATTTAAAATTGACTTTTAAATGTGACTTTTCCAAAGGAGCTTTTTATGGTAAATACATTTTAAATTAATACTGTATAGTAATGTTCGTCTTTCGTTTTACTATCTAATTTTAAGTAACATATTTTATTATCTGCTGACTACACTTTTTAAAAAAGAATTCCCGGGACTATTTCATTCAAACCAAAACTGACATTGCGGCAATTTGATTCGATGCGCGCAGGTAATTTAAATGCAAAATTTGAATTGAAAAATTGATATCTGTGCGCAGGGATTCAAAATTCAATGTGTTTAAGCACGATTCTAAAAAAAAAATGATGAAAGCATATAAGTTATAACATATGATTGATATAGTCTTTCGATTAATAACGAAGGGCAAAATAATATTATCATGAACGTTATATATATATATATATACCCAATTAAATGGATATAGATCCGGTTTCGATAGAACATCGCAATGACAATGTAATTGAATACATATATACAGTTCTATATATACTGTTTACTTTAAAATGCTTGAAGTGTCGAAATGGCATAGCTTCTGACAGGAGCATTAGATAGAGTAATACATATGTCTCATACTTTCATCGCAAATATATGCAAAAAATTGTTAATTCAATAGTACTTAGTGCCATATTCTACGGAACGTTAAAAAAAAATGTGCTACTTCCAAGGAGCTCCGATCACTGCACAAGCTCGCGAGCGCGCAGCTTACGTAGTCCAAGCTCCAAGACGTATGTGACCCCATGAATCAATGATCCCAACTGTCTCTCTTTCTCTCTCAACATTAATCGCAGTTCCCGGCGCTGAAAAGGAAAAAAAAACACACACACGCGAAAAACTTTTCCTCCTAGCTCCTGCGGCGCAGTTGCACTGCGCTTACCCGTCTTTGCAGTCTCGCGCATAATATACGCGAGCGGATCAACTCACGTTCTCTCTCTTTCTCGTTCGTCTCGCAAAAAGTCGTCGACTTCGTCCGGGAAGATTTAAAATTATTGGCCTCGAGAACGAGCTGTGGTAGCATCGGCACCAACAGCGAAGACGCGCACGGCTCTTGAGGAAAAATTAAGGTCATCGGCTGGACCGATCGTGCATTCCTTCTGTCTTTCTTTATTTGCTGTCGTTCCCCTCCACAAGAGTGTGAGAGAGAGAGAGAGAGAAGGAGAAGGAGAAGGAGAGAGTCGATTGATCGATCGATCGATTCTTGTGCTCGACTTGAGAGAGCCGAAAGAAAACGTATACACATGGGTGCAGTGCATGCGCGCGTGTATATAGGCAACGGCGTCGCGCGCGGCTTCAAGGTTGCCGCCTCTGGGAGAGATATTCGCGCGCGATATACGCTTACTTTGCATCTAGGAACGCTCGAGCGAGGCTCTCTACTGGGTCACGGTTTAGTCCTGCTTTATTCTTCGCGATGGCTATTGTTGTTGCCACTAACAGCTGCGGAGAATTCGGTAATTCTTTACCGTTGTATAAGATGTTGTTTGTCTCGAGAGAATGGGATGCAAGGGTAATTGTGTCCGTTAGAATAAAGTAACTGTTTATCTTATACGATAATTTGGTAAATGTTATTTATTTTTGGGTTTGGGTAAAATAGTTTGAGTTGGAAAAAGTCTCAAGTAATCATTTATTTGTGTGCGAATATTTTTTTGAATATATATACGTAATAAATGTAAAAAATTATAGGCTAAATAGCTTTCATAACATTCATAAGCGTTCGATACAACCAATGAAATGTTCTTATTAATTATTATCCTTATTTTAGCCAAGTTTATATTGTATTGAAATCTTGAATTGCAATATTACTGCAATATTGTCACAATATAACGTTTTTATATATAATATTTTAATATTAGTAAGATACAGTGGTAATATATTACAAAGTAATAGATATATATATATATA
>UELV01171904.1:0-10445 GCA_900490015.1 Megastigmus stigmatizans | reverse complement strand
GGTTAATGAGGTTCCAAGTTCATTGCAGATGGGAAACGTATCGGAAATTCGATTTATAAAGAAAAAAAGGATGGAAAAATCACGTTTTTTTTTTGTTTAAACTAAATTTTCTTATAGTTTATAAATTTTTAGAAAAATTTAGAGATCACCGTCGGAAAGAGCGAATCTTAGCCTATAAAAGTGTGTATTTTTTTAAAGATTTGCTAACAAATTGTGTCTTTAGTAGAACGCTGAAAAAAGAGTGAAATTTATGCCATCTTGGGCGTTTACGGGTTAAAAGATCTAACAACGAAAAGAGTTGTGATTTTTGCTGTTTTAAGGGGCATACTTCAGATGTATGTAGGAAGAAACAATACGCTCAAAGACAGGGGGCGGGAAACGAACAAGGTCTCCTCAAGCAGAGCGTGGGGAAAGAGACCTCAGACTCAAACCAGCGCTCTACCAATACGGTACAAACAAACAAGCTACTAGATGAATTAATACCGTCAATCTAAAATTTCCGAATAAATTAGTTCCGTTTATTATTTTTCGAAATCTAAATTTAGACGTTAATGTAGATCTTATGTTAGATACGGGATCGGAAGTAAGCATTAGTAGAGTAGGATTTTTAAGTAATTTCGAAGCATTTGATAAAACAATCGTAACTACAATTAAAGGAATTTCCACCGATCCCATAAAATCACTGAGATCAACAAAAATAAAATTACTTGGGCAAGTAGTCGAATTCGTAGTCGTGCCAAATAACTTTCAAATTCCTTTTAGTGGAATTTTGGGTTCAAATTATTTTCAAAGTACTGGAGCAAAAATAAATTTCGAGAGTAGAAAATTAATAATCGGTAACGAAAGTATAGGATTTAAACAAATTAATAACCCGAGTTTTGAGACAGAGTCATGCAGAATTACAAATATTCAAAATAATGAGACTTAAGATTAAGTGTATACCGTTTGTAGCAATAATAAACCCACCATCGAGTAGCTCAGGTAGAGTTATGATCGATACAGGGTCAGAGGCATAATCTAATAAAATCTTACTTAATACCGGTAGAGTGTGAAATAGATAGCTCTAATCTAGCTGGGTTAAAAGGAATAGGGAGCGATTTAATATCTACAGCAGGTACCGTTGAAATAACATTATATGGAATACCTACAATTTTTCAAGTAATTCCGAACGATTTCTTAATACCGTGCGAAGGAGTTTTGGGTTCAGCATTCTTCACTGAAACAGAAGCAATTATTGATTTACAAAATAAAATTTTAAAATTTAGAAATACTTAAATTTGATGATTATAATCACAAAAATACAATTGAAGATAATTTAAATGTTTATAAAAGTAATGTCGAATCAGATATTTCTAGTATTTTTTCAAATTCTAATTCGATTTTAATTGAAGATACATATAATAGCGAAGAAGACCAAACGGATCTTGTAAATTATTATAGCGATTATGATGTAGCAGTCACAAGTGACTGTGGGGAAATTGCAAAATATAATTTTTCCAGTGTCGAATATTGTTATGAAATAGCGCGTTTAGAGATTTTTTCCTAGTTAAATATAAAAGAGGAGAATGTTACTAAAGATTTTAATTATTTAACTTCATTTAAACAAATTTTTAATGTAAATATGACAGCTAGGGATTTGAAACCTTTTCTTAACCTCGAAAATTTAAATGAAGAATTTAGGCAACACGTAGAAAAACTAGTAGATTTAAATAAAGATATTTTTCATTTAAAAGGTGATAGTTTAGGATGTACAAATGTAGTAACGCATAGAATACAAACCACCGATGACTATCCGGTAAATTCGAAACAATATAAATATCCATTTTCATTAAGAGAAGAGATAGATAGGCAAATCAAAGAATTATTAGACGCAGGTATAATAACACCTTCGGTATCAGATTATAATACTCCAGCTTGGATTGTCCCTAAAAAGGCAGATTCAACAGGAAAACCACAATGGCGTTTAGTTCTAGATTTTAGACAGCTTAATGAAAAATCTTTAAGCGACGCGTATCGGATACCTAACATAGCCGAAATATTTGATCAAGTAGGAGGTTATAACTATTATACAGTTCTAGATTTCGCATCGGGATTTCATCAGATTCGTATGGATCTGAGGGATGCTCATATAACAGCATTTAGTATTTAGTACACCTTACGGTCACTACGAGTTTGTAAGAATGCCGTTCGGACTTAAAACTGCGGAAAATTCATTTCAAAGACTAATGGACGGAGTTTTAAACAATTTACAAGGTAAAGACGGTATTTTTGTTTATATTGACGATTGAATAATTTGCAGTAACACGTTGGAAGAACATGAAAATAAATTTAATACAGTAATGACAAGATTGAGAAACGCTAATCTTAAAATTCAATTAAGCAAATGCGAATTTTTAAAACGTAAAGTATTATAAGTTATTTAGGGCATGTAAGAAGGACTCAGTCCGATTCCCAAAAAAGTAGAAGTAGTTAAGGAATTTCCTAAATTAAAAGATAGAAAAAACGTACGACAGTTTCTAGGTTTAGCCGGATATTACCGTAGATTCATCCCGAATTTTGCGCAAATAAGCAAACCTTTAACAAAATTATTACAAAAAGATATTGTTTTTTATTGGGATGATACGCTTGAGAAAGCGTTTAATGATCTTAAAGCGAGCTTATGCAATCCACCTTTATTGCAATTCCCTGATTTTTCAAAACCGTTTAATATAACAACAGATGCGTCAGGTTATGCTTTAGGCGGCGTGTTATCGCAGGGAGAAATAGGAAAAGCTAGGCCTATTGCATACACATCGCGTGTGTTGAGAGGACCGGAGTTATCATATGAGGTTTATGAAAAAGATGCTTTAGCGGTAGTACAGAGTGTAAAAATATTTAGATCATATATGTACGGGGAAAAAGTTTTTATAGTAACTGATCATCAACCTTTAATTTGGTTTAAAACCGCGGATTTAAATACTAGAGTACAGAAATGGAGATTTAAATTATCGGAGTATGATTGTACTGTTTTATATAAACCGGGACGTTTGAATGTAAATGCAGACGCACTTTCGCGTAATCCAGTAGAGTCAAAACAAATTGACGTTGTAACACGTAGACAAAAACAGCTAGAAGACGCAGTTTTAAATGAAAATAAAGAAATAATTGCTGAGAATCCCAAAACATTTCAAACTAAAAATAATAAAAAAGTTGGACACCGAAATCAACCCAAAATTAATTATGCCGAGAGCGGTACAGATGATGGTAATATAGAAGTTAAAACTACATTCCATAGGCCAATATTAAAAAAAGGGAAACCAAAGAAAAAAATGAAATCTATACATTCTCGATTAAAAACCAACGATGAGAGCGATAGTGATTTTGCATTTTCGTCTGATGAAGAAGTAGAAGGAGCTGCAAAGTCACATGTGACCAATAATAAAGATTTTTCCCAAACAATATCGATTAAGGAAATGGGCAAAAGCGAATCATCTGATAGCAATAAAAGTTTAGGAAGTAAATTTAGCATTAATAGTAAAAGCGAGAATAAGATTATAGAAAGTAGAGAATTAATACAATGCAGGAGTGATAATATTATTTACTTTGTCTCAACCAATGAAGATTCATGTGACCAAGGAGCGAAGCAATTAATATCGTCTAATAAAATATCATTAAAGCAAAATTATAGTTTATGTAGCATAAATGAATTTAAGCGAGTTAATAATAAGTATTTATTTGGATTATGTATACGTGAAGACACGGTGCAATCTCAATTATTAACTAAGAATAATATTAATTAATAAAAATATAAAGGAATTTAGTATAGCTAAGAGTAAAGATATAGAAAACCTTGAACGGAATGAAGTTTTAAGCACAATTATCGATGTATTTAAAGATAGTAATATTAAAATAATAATTTGTAATGGATCCGTACAGTATGTACCTCATGATAAAAGAGATGAGATTTTTTACGAGCTACATAGCTCACCAATAGGAGGACACAGAGGAGTATCAAAAACGTTTAAACGAATACGACAAAATTATTATTGGGAAAATCTTAAGCAGGATATACAGAGACGTATACAACAATGTTTAGATTGCCAGCTAAAAAAATTAGTTAGGTTAAAAACGAAACAGCCTATGGTAATTACAGATAATCCGGGCAATGTTTTTGAGAAAATCGCGTTAGAAATGGAAATAAATACATACTAATAATGTAAGACCAATTATCAAAATTTTGTTTAGCAGAGCCATTGCAAAATGCACTTTCAGCAAGAATTGCAGACGCGTTTATAAAAAAATTTATATGCGTATTTGGAGCTCCTAAGATTATTTTAACCGATCAAGGACGAAATTTTCTTAGTGCGCTTATGCGAAGGGTAGCTAAACGATTCAAAATTAAAAGAATTAAAACAACCGCTTTTCACCCGCAGAGCAATGGTTCTCTCGAGCGTTCTCACTATGTGTTAGGTGAATTTGTAAAACAATATTCTGAAAAGGATTTAGAATGGGATCAATGGGTAGATATCGCGTTATTAAATTATAACACATGCGTATAGGAAAGTACCAAACTCACGCCTTATGAGGTAGTTTTTGGCCGTCTAGCTCGATTACCGTCTAGCGATCCACTGCGCGATAGCGATTTACTACCTACATATCAGGGTTACGTAAAAGATCTTGTAACTAGACTCACAGGAATTAGAAAATTAGTCTATGACAATCTAGTCGACTCTAAAATTAAATCGAAAAATTATTATGATAGGAACGTAAATCAAAAGAACTTTAAAGTCGGAGATTATGTTTTCCTTTTAAGAGGCCAAAACCCGGAAAGTTCGGTGATCATTATACGGGTCCGCATAAAATTTTGGAGGTTATTAATGCATGCTAATCGTTTGATAATATCGCATATTAATCATGAATTAAAAATTAAAAAGAAAAAAAAAAGAAAAATTCAGATAAAGAGTGTATTGAGACGATTTGTTTCTGATTAAAGATGGTTCTCTAATCATGATAATTACCATCTTGATCCAACCATCACTGGGGCTAATTGGATACGATTGCGGGACGCGTTCATTAAATGTAACAACTTTATCTCTGATCGAAGTAGGAGCGAGTAACATACCTCCTAGCACATATAATATAACTAAGAGTTATATACAATTGCCACTGATTAATAATTTCGTTGAAACTAAAGTTGTACAATGTAAACTTGAAGTTCAAAGGAATGCATTATATTGCGGCTGGAATTCATATAACTCTACAGTAGAGTACGGGTGGAATGAGTATGTGTATCATATTAGTCGTAAAGCGTGCGAAGATCTATATGTAACTGGTATATTAAGATTTGGCAATACGCACGTAGTAAGCGGAATGAAAGTAAATGAGAGCAGAACTTTTCCAATGGTATACGCGGGACACATCGATAAGGATGGTAATTGTAAAGGGGAAAGTTACTCAGATCCGTTTGGATCGTGGGAATCAGTAGTAGTTCAGGGAATTTTAAAAATCATCATTTTAGTACGAGTAGCGCGAGTTGACAACGAGGAAAATAAAATCCATTTGCCATCAGGCACAGTATGCACTTTATCCGATATTACAAGCGTAGATATGCAAGGAGGGCACACATTCTGGAATGCTATGCCGGTAGACACTTGTGATTTTTATAAGTATAGCATTCTGTATGAGGGCCCTGCTTATAAAGCGGTAGATTTAGATTATAATACTAAGGAAACTGTATATTCTTTAACTTCTGATCAAATTACTTTCGCTTTAGCTGCAAAATCCGAAGGAGCGTTATGCGGCTATAAATTAATTCAAACTGAACACCCTAAATTAGTAATTTTCGAGACTGAAAGGGGTATGACATTTGCGCAAAAGATTAAGGCATCATTAAACGAGCTTGACATCTTTGCATATGTAAATTCAAAATTTGTGTATATAGAAAGATACTTAAAAACTCAAATCATATTTTAAAGAGCAGAGGTACTAACATAAGATATCCTACAACTCTATACTACCGTCGCACTATTTTATCGAGAAAGAATGGTATAAAATCATGCCAAAACCTACAGGTGCTCGCGAGCCAATGGTAGTGAAACCAATGGGAGAAACCACTTGGAATTACGTAAACCCGAGTTCGTTAGCAAATAGCGGAATATATACAGAAAAGGACATCGAAGCACTGCGAGAACATAGTATGTTCCCAGTCGTGCAAGCAGCACTCTTGAAGATTTTGCAAGAGAAATGCACGGACATCCAGTGTCAGATCATGAAGGAACTATAAACAAATTACTCAATGAAGGGACTTTAGGTAAAATAGTACAATCAACGTGGCACACGTTATGGAATAGATTAATGGTTTTTGGAACAGCAAGCGCAGCGTTTATAGCTATTTTTGTTATTTTCCAAATAATGAAAATGATAATAGAAGTCTGTTTAAACGGATATATACTTCACCAAGTATACGGTTGGAGTATTCATTCATTGGCAGCAATATGGACATCACTAGCCCAATGCTTAACTCACATGAACAAGAAAACAACTGAGCCAAGAGAAGTACCACTCAGAGACGTAAAACAGCAGATTTTAGGACACCAGGAACTGCAAGACACAGAAAACTCGAAAGCAACAGATTCAGTTACGCCATCAAGCAGTAAAGCTGGATTTTTCTCTTTGGGAAAATAAAAACCAAACGAAAAATTGCACAAAAGAATTGTGAAGAATCTTTTTGTCGTTTTAGCTAATGCAAATTTGAGAGTTATATTTTGTTTTTAATTTTAGTTTATTTAGTAAGAGAAAAAGAAAAGAAGCAAAAAAAAAACCCTACAAATTTCATATTTAGTTTGTGCCCTGCAATATTTGTACACATCAGAATTTACAATCAACCTGGAAATTCAAACCATAAGTATTGTGTTTCGGTACATTGAGATTTGTTACCTGAACCGGCAATTAGGATATGTATTTCAACATAGCTAAAATAAAAGCAGATAGATAATTACACATAATAGCAGATCAGTAAAAGTGTACACATTCATTTCAAATTTAAACTAATCTCTAGTTTGTTTAAATATTACATAAATTAATAATAAATAAAAATTTTTATGAATCTTTTGAATATTAGTTTAGACTCTTCAAACTGTATACAAAAACCAGATACCGCCTACGTCACAAGCAACGCTGCTTAGAAGCTCGCTGCACTCATGCAACCCATAAAAAAAGGTGAGGTCGGATACCACACCAAGCCTAAAAAATACACTTTACTGGCAGTGGAAATTTCCACAGATTTAGCATGGGAAATAATATTATATCCTTTTTAAATTCAATATCTCGGCAATTTGAGTAAATATGCCAACTTTTTAAATAAACAAATCGAACAATATTGCAGAGCGCTATAACTATGCCAAATTTAAATCAGGAAAATCCCGCTATTTTAGGAGTAATCAATTTATTTAGAAATTATATTTTTTATAACTTATGTTAAATTAAGCTATGCCATATTAAGCAATGCTATGTAAAGCATAATTTCATGTAGTAACATTTTACTTTTATTTAGCGTATGTCTATTTTAAGAGACTTTTTAGTTATAAACAACGTATATGTGTTGATTACAGCGTATTTTGCACTAATTTTTATTTAGGTATATATTTAGTTTACATTCTAGCAGCATCCAAAGTAACTGGAAATAAGACAAACATTTGTTTTAAACAATGAGCGCAATATAAACGTTTAATTGTGAATATTGTTGCGGGTTTGTTTGTTACTAATAATCGTTGCTATGTACCTAAATTGAAATAGGAAATATAATGTTGCGTCGCAACACAATTTGTAAGGCGCTTGCGTGACGAGTACGAATTGTGTGGCGAGTTCGCGTGCGGAAACGACGAGAAACGGCAGCATAAGTCGCTTCCCTTTCCCGCTGGAACGCGACGGAACTCGCGCCTCGCCGCGTGCGTGTAGTCATTACCGCGCCGGCAGTCGAATTAGTATCATCTCGCGTAACGGTCCGAGCCCTCCCTCCAACAAAGACGCAAACCAACGTATTGCGCATCATCGTTTATAATCCCGAAGAAAAGACGCAACCCACTGTATTGCGCAAACACATCGCCTCTCGGGCGACCAACGATATCGCCTTCCGGGCGACCAACGAATATCGCCTCCTAGGCGAACAATCAAATCGCCTACCGGGCGATCAACGAATATCGACTCCTAGGCGAACAATCATATCGCCTTCTGGGCGACCAACGAATATCGCCTCCTAGGTGAACAATCATATCGCCTACCGGGCAACCAACGATTAGCGTCTTCCAGGCGAACAATCATATCGCCTTCCGGGCGACCAACGAATCTCGCCTTCCAGGCGAACAACAATCTTGACCTCGTTTACCTTTGTGCGTGCGACCGTCACCTCGTGTACCTTTGTGCGTGCGACTTCCCGCGTTTTCTCTATTACTGATGTAACTTCCTCAAATGTAACGTTTTTTAATAAAAGGGTTTTTTATGTCGTAATAGACTTTTTCCCATAAAATCTCGATTATTTCTTTGTGTTTTTCTCCTTGTGCAACTAAAACAAAATTATAAAATTAACCAACTAAATCACCGCAAATAAATTCTTTGCAAAATAAATTAAACTTAAAAAATTAAACAGAATCTAAATCGTAAATAAAATTCAGTTATCATGCCACGTAGGGCATGATCACCCTTTAACGTTAAAACATATAATATGTATCTATGTTTCAATTTTAACCTTTCAACTATCAACATTGTTAAAATGAAATTACAAATTGCAATTTAAGTTAATTAATGGTTTAATATAAAATTTCATATCTCTTATTTTGGAGCAAAAACGAGCATACGAAATATTATATTTCCTGTACTTCTGTTTTGCGATAATTATAATTACTTAATCTGTAAGTTTAGAAATAAGAAAACTGCATGGAAAATGTGTGAGAGCAAGACAGATGACAGATGCGCTGTCGCTCACTCCTACGCACTTTCCTATGCAATCGTCAGTCCATTAAGGGATATAAAAGCGGACCGATCTGCCCTGTGCGAGAGACTCTTCTACGACTCATACTTGCGGTATGACGTGTATTCCACACTCCAAACAAACATAAATTATTAAAAAGAATACAACTCAATTTCGATTCCATTTCAATTAACAAAAAAAAAGTAAGAATAAAGTTTTTTTTTTATTTCTATTTTCTTTATTGCATGAAAACTTTGTAGTTTTGTAGTAGAATTAACAATTGCCCTCTTAGTTCCACCTAAAAGTATTGGTTTGAAATGTTGCAAGTTATAACAAATAACAACGCACTTTTATTTCCATCTGAAAGGATAGGCTTGAAAAGTTGCAATTAATAACAAATAACTAATGCAATTTTAGTTCCATCTGAAAGGATTGGCTTGAAAATTTGCTATTTGTAACAAATAACTAATGCAATTTTAGGTCCATCTGAAAGGTTTCGCGTGACATATTGCAAGATACACTAAAAATACAATTGCCATATTAGTTCCATCTAAAAGGATTGGTTTGAAAAGTTGCAAGATATACTAAATATACAATTGCACTTATAGTTCCATCTGAAAGGATTGGCTTGAAAAGTGGCAGTTAATAACAAATGACTAACGCACTTTTAGTTCCATCTCTTAGGTTTGGCTTGAATAGTTGCAATTAATAACAAATAACTAATGCAATTTTAGTTCCATCTGAAAGGATTGACTTGAAAAGTTCCAAGTTATACTAAAAATGCAACTGCACTTTTAGTTCCATCTGAAAAGATTGTCTCGAAAAGTAGCAATCAATAACAAATAACTAATGCACTTTTAGTAACATCTGAAAGGATTGGCTTGACAAGTTGCAATTAATAACAAATAACTAATGCACTATTAGTACCATCCCAAATGATTGGTTTGAAAAGTTGCAAGTTATACTAACTATACAATTGCACTTTAATTTCCATCTAAAACGATTGGCTTGAAAAGTTACAATTAATAACAAATAAATAATGCACCTTTAGTTCGATCTGTAAGGATTGGCTTGAATACTTGCAATTAATAACAAATAATTAATGCTATTTTAGTTCCATCTGAAAGGATTGGCTTGAAAATTTGCTATTCGTAACAAATAACTAATGCAATTTTAGGTCCATCTGAAAGGTTTGGCGTGAAAAGTTGCGAGATATACTAAAAATACAATTGCCCTTTTAGTTCCATCTAAAAGGATTGGTTGAAAAGTTGCAAGTTATACTAAATATACAATTGCAATTTTATTTCCATCTGAATCGATTTGCTTGTAAAGTTGCAATTAATAACAAATAACGAATACACTTTTAGTTCATCTGTAAGGTTTGGCTTGAATACTTGCAATTCATAACAAATAACTAATGCAATTTTAGTTCCATCTGAAAGGTTTCGCGTGACATATTGCAAGATACACTAAAAATACATTTGCCATATTAGTTCCATCT
>UELV01171856.1:0-16162 GCA_900490015.1 Megastigmus stigmatizans | reverse complement strand
ATTTTCCAGAGAACCTTGGAGATTATAGCGAACAACAGGGTGAACGATTTCATCAAGACATCAAGGAAATGGAACGCCGCTACCAAGGAAAGTGGGATGTTAATATGATGGCAGATTTTTGTTGGATGCTGAAAAGAGAAACCAAGCCGAGGGGAACAAAAAGAAAGAAAAATCCGCTGCATAGGTCGTTTGAAGACAGCAGAATTCGTTACAAACGAAAGAAAGTGTAAGAAA
Source organism: Megastigmus stigmatizans (assembly GCA_900490015.1). Taxonomy (NCBI): domain Eukaryota; kingdom Metazoa; phylum Arthropoda; class Insecta; order Hymenoptera; family Megastigmidae; genus Megastigmus; species Megastigmus stigmatizans. The sequence goes on along the minus strand of UELV01171856.1, from coordinate 15,928 downwards.
ATTGTGTAGCCTTCGATGTTGTAACCTTTTTTTCTAAAACATTAATGTTGTAAAGTTTGAAAAACTAAAGGTGAGTTTTTGCTTAAAATGCCCTAACGCAGTGATATTCCGACATCAGTTTCTTTTTTTTTCGGACGTAAAAAAATAAAGGTCTCTGGAGAGATTTTGGAACCTGAATCAGATTAAATGCATTGAAATACTCAAAAATCATGTATAATACAATTGTAAAAAAAGTATTGCTAGAATACTTCGCTCTTGCACGCAAAATTTAATGTTTTTTCACGATTTTATAGCATTTTTCACCAGTTTTTCAAAATTTTGAGGGCGTACGAGTAAAATAGACCATGGATTCGGTTTCAGCGCGTCAAAATACACAAAAATCACGTATGATACACTCACAAAAAAATTCATTGCCTGATTAACCCAAGCGTTTCAGTGCGAAACCTCACAATTTTCAGCGATTTTTCTAGGTTTTCCACCTGATTTTCAAAATTTAAAGAGCGTACAAGTAAAATAAACTCCAGTTTTGGCTTCAGCGCGTCAAAGTACATATAAAATAACATTTTTAGTCATTTTCAGGTACTCTAAGCTTTTTCACCGAACCCTTACCTACTGTAAGCCCCCGTAAGGATCGATTTTCTGATTTGCTGGGTGGTTTTTCTCGATTTAAAAAAAATGAAGGGTCCTGAAGCAATTCTGCGCTCGGATTCGGTTTCAGCGCATCAAAATACATGAGAAATGATAGGTCTAGTCTCTGTGTCTGTTCACTTTTTTTTTTATGTGCCTGTGTAATCATTAGCTTATCGGCTTAAGCTGCAATATAGAACGATAATAGGTAAGTTATGACCTAATTAATTAAAGATAATAGACAATTCACATAACTTTTCGTGCATGACATTGCCTACTTATACATATGCAGCCTAAATAGTTACATAAAGCCAGGCATATGTGCAGGGATGGAGGCAGGTATTTAGGCTCTGTACTCGTACACACAGCGCCTACATAGCTGCAACTGCCCAGACATCTGCATATGGATGGATGCATGCGTTTAGGCGTTGTGCTCGTACGGACAGCGCCCGCATAGCTGCAACTGTCCAGACATCTGTGCATGGATGGATGCAGTTGCTTAGGCGATGCACTCGTACATACAGAGCCTGCATAGCTACAATTATTCAGACATCATTGCATGGATTTAGGTTCTGAACGCTTGCATACAGCTCCTGCGTATCTGTATCCATCCAGGCGTCTACGTATGGATAGAGCTAAATATTTAAGCGGTTCATAGATAATAAGTTTACCGAACGGATGGTATTAACAGCTTAAACATTGTATAGGCATAAGATTTACGCATGGCTGGAGGCAACTATTCAGGCCCTGCATATGCATAAATCTTCGTATGCGCACGTACACACACACACACACACACACGAGAAATCGAGAAATGTCAACAATATTATACGGCTTTTGACGTTGCGATTTTTGTTTACTCGTTTAAAAATTTTGCTCGTGGATACAAACCCTTATACGATGGTGCACAATTTGTACATAATGTTGGTAATGCTATTAGATACACGCTCCGAATAATGTATTATGAAGAAAAAAAGCATTATCAGCCTATTCTTAATTTACTTACAGCTTCAGGCAGCCGACCGTACTGTGTACCTTGCAATTTGAGATGTACTCGACAGGAAAACCATAAATGTCCGCAAAAATGTTCACAATGCCTGCAAAATTCATCTTGCGAAATTAATCAAGGCAAGATAGAATGCCCTCAATGTGGGAGAATATTTTCTGGACAATTGTGCTTTTCAAAGCATTTAGAGGCAAAATCTTTCGACAAAAATCATACAGTCTGCGAGAGTATTAAAATTTGCAGGACATGCTGCAAAACGGTATGAAGTAATGATAAAGTGCCGCACGATTGTGACATTACTTTCTGTAAAATTTGCAGTTCAAGGAAACCGCTAGATCATTTATGCTACGTACAACCTATTAGCGAAAATAAACAGTGTAAAAGCAATAAAATTACGCTATATTTATTTTATAACTTTGAAACTCAACAGTCAGGGAGTGTAAGTGGCGATGATAAAGTAAGGTTGCACGTGCCAAATTTATGCGTTGTTCACCAAGTTTGCACCGCTTGTCTGAACGATGAAAATATATCAAATATGTGCGACGTTTGGGCTTGGGAAGTATTGAAAAAGGTACATTCCCCCACCTTTTCAATACACCTAAAAATCAGAAATACGTGGGTTCAATGCCTCCAATATCAGCATATTCACCGGACTCGTTGGGCGTGAAGGAACGTAAGGAATTTTTACAATGGCACAGCGAAAAAAGCCAACAAAACTATATATTTGATTTTCAAAATGAAATAATAAAATAGTGCAAGTAAGACTTTAAAATATTGCGGCTAGCCTGTCTTGCATAGAGAAAAACATTCATTGCGTGCGGATCAACGGATCCATTTGCTGAGAGAAAAAATTTCTGAAACCTGACACTATAGATATTATTCCACTGGGAGGGTATAGACTGTAAAACAAGCAGTCTTTAAAGGCCCTTCAGTAGCTCTGCTGGATGGAAAAAATAATGAATCAGCAAATTCAATGTTCATTGCGCTCTAGGGAAAAGCGACTGCCAGAAGGCCCTCTAGAGGATGGCTATTGTGTGTTAGATGATGGTTGCAAAGTGGTTTTACAATTTCACGGCTACTACTGGCACGGCTGCATTAAATGCTACGCCACGAACAGGACTGTGACTCTCGCTGATGCGAGTACAATGACTGAGCGTTATGCAAGTACGATCAGGATATCGGAGAAAATCAAAACAGCTGGCTACCGCCTAATTGAGAAGTGGGAGTACCAGTTTGATCGTGAATGCGCACAAAATGAGGAGATGAAACATTTTTTTGGTGGTCGAACGGGTAACACTGTGAAATCATATGACGTCAAAGAGGGAGTAACGATCAGATACGCCGATATACGCTCGCTGTGCCCATACATCTGTAAATATGGCCGATATGCTGTCGGCCATCCCACTCTCTACATTGGCGAAGAGGAGTGCCGTCAGTTGACAGGACCCAATAACGATGTGACAGGCATCGAGGGCTTGATCATGCATGAAGTACTGCCACCAAGAAACCTCTATCATCCTGTACTACCTGTGAGAATGCATAGCAAGCTATTGTTCCCACTATGCCGCTCGTGCGCCGAGATACAGGCTCAAAACGAATGAAGTCACGGGGATGTGGAGAAACGAGTTTTTATCGAGGCGAGCCAGAAAAACTGCTTCAAATGATTGTCAGTCCCGATATTGAGGTCAGCTCTGTTTTACCGATCGATGATAGCACTATTTATGTGAACTATCACTACAAAGATGGCGCTACTGAGGCCTCGCCATTATGTAATGTTGTCGTTGCAGCATACACCACAGTGCTTGCCCAATTAAAGTTTTTCTCATACTTAGAGCCACTAGGAGAACGCGTCCTGTATTATGATACGGACTCGATAATTTACGTACGTAAAGAGGGCAGTGACGCTTACGAGCCACCAGCAGGTCCGTTTCTATGCGACCTTACTGATGAATTGGCAGGCTACGACAGTGGTACGCACAGAACATCCTTTGTTTCGGGTGGCCCAAAATTTTAAGCATATAAATTTTTAACGCCCGATGGCGCAGAGTCTTGCGTTTGCAAGGTGAAGGGTATACGGTTAAACTCTGCCGCAAGCGAGAAAATTAATTTTGACTCCGTGCGTAAACCCGTAAAGGGCACAATACCTCCATTGTTTGTAACTTGCGAATAATGCGATAAGACGTACAGCACATCACGACGTTATAACACGGGATGAATGTAAAATTTGCGAACCCATTTATGCTAAACGGTGTATTGTTTCACCTGAAAAAAAGCTATCCTTACGGCTAAGTCTAAAACACACACACGCGCACACAGTCACATGCGCATGCACGCACACTGATAGATAGAAAAAATATGCGCATACACGGTTTCGCTAGTTATGCAAGCAATATAGCTAGCCTCTGGCTAGCGCTATAACCGCTCGCGCATCTGAGCAAGATGGCTAATCTCCCGGCTAGCGCCATAACCGCTCGCGTATGCGAGTAATATGGTTAGCCTCCGGCTAGTGCAATAGCCGTACGCGTATGCGAGCAATATGGCTGGCTTTTGGCGAGCGCTAGAGACACTCGCGCAAGTGCGAAGCGGCCGCGGCGGTGTGCCTTAGTCGTAAAAATGGACGTACGCTGGAAGCATCCGTGGACATTGATGATTTGCGGGCCCACATCGTGTGGTAAAACGGTGTTTGAAAAGAACTTTCTCAAGTACATTGTTCGTATGAGTGACACACCGTTTGACAGAATATTGCTCTACTACAGCGAATGGCAGCCTACTTACAAGGAGTTTAGTGAAAATATTGAATTTTACGAAGGCCTGCCAAAGAGCGAGGACTACGCAACGGATCCAAGGCCTAAACTCCTGATTCTCGACGATCTGATGCGGGAATTGTCGTGTGGTGCGGTGGCCAATCATTTTACCAAGGGCAGTCATCACAATAATCTGAGCATCATTTTCATTTCGCAAAACCTCTTTCATCGCGGTAAGCGTGAAATTTCCTTAAACTCAAATTACATAGTTATTTTCAAGAATCAGCGAGATCGTGCACAAATACAGCACCTGGCGCGGCAGCTCTGTCCCGAATTGCCAAAATTCTTGCAAGAAGCCTACATGGATGCAGTATCCACACAGTACAGTTATCTACTCATAGATCTGAAACAGGAGACACCTGAAAATTGCCATTTTCGCACGTTTGTGTTTCCCTTTGACGAGTATCAGTACGTACATGTGCCACGTGGCAGTGGTACCAGAGGAGGAGGACAGATAAAAAACACGACATCATCGAGTCAGTCGTTCGTCTGTGATGGGTCTGACAGCACGCAGTCACAATCGTTGCCCAATAGGGCGAAAATACTTTGATATATTTAGAGTTTTGTGCCACATCGATAGTCATCAGAGGATCGCACTTCTGCGCAAAGTGGATTCCAAACTCGTGACCTACATTTGCGAAAGCGCTTTAAATATTTTGCGGGGTAATATTCCTCTCAGCAGACTGTATAGAAGCAGATTACGAAAACACGCACCAATCCTGGGAAAACTTGTTATACCAGACAGGAGTCTGACGGCCAAGATAAATTTGCTGGGAAAAGGCGGAGGCTATCGTGCCAGTAGTAGTGAAGCCTATATTGTCGATATGGAACACGCAAGAAAAATGATTTTGATCCCCCAAGAATGCATAGAGAGGGTAAAGCGATATTTGCCAGCAACAACAGCAGCACCTGCCAGTACAGTCTTTGACAAGAGTGTCCAAACCCCCGGTACGGCAATATCGCGCCTCGACGAGGACATGAGTAAAATTTTGAATTTACCGATAGACGAGCGGGAAAAATGCTCTATGTACGAGCAAGCACTGCAGAGGTTTTTACATTTTAAAACAGCCACTGTCGCTGCTAGAGACGCCACGGCAATCCCCGATACGAATGCATGCGTAGAGGCAGTCGTCGCCACTGAGACTAATTCATCAGATAATCTGCGCGTTCTCGAGACCGTCCCCATGAAATATACCTCAAATGCTGCAAATTTAACTAAACTATTGCGAAGCACCGACAATATCACATTGGATGATCGCGGTGTAATATCGGTAGATGGCAGTACTGCCCGTGGAGCAAACATTATTGACCTTGTCAGCGACGCTATGGGACATAGAAATAAGCCAGCATCGCTCGGATACGATCAGTTTGCGCGCATACTTCGAGAAGCACTCGTGCCCAGGGAATTCGTAAGTGATAAGACTCTCTGGAACGCTGTCGAGGCATTGTCATCATCAGACGATTCTTTCGTGTCTCAAGACGAACTTTTCGATACAACTGATAAAGAAGAGGAATTAGGGGCAAGTAGCGGCGTTAACGACATAGATTCGTCCTATTTAGCCTATAAAAAAGGTGAAAAAAAAGGAAAAGATAAAATCACAAGGAGGGGGTGGAATTGCTAGCACATAAAGCACCAGCACAGCAGCCTATGAAAAGTCGATTGATAAAGCCGTCAAAATTGCAACTGGGAACATGGATGCAAATAGAGGAAGACGAGATAGTAGAGAGCGTTACAAACTCTAAATCTTTCATGGATGCTTTGATCAGCATTGTACCCTTTGAGATGCATTTACCCGGCTACGAATTTCTAGGCCCAGGTACGCATCTTGAAGAGCAGTTGGCACGTCGTGAAACAGGCATAAATCCACTAGACAGGGAATGCCTCGAGCATGATAATGCGTACTCTGATAAAAGTAATCAAGACCATGTCAAAGCTGACCGCCTATTAGCTGAGCGTGCCTTTTCGCGCATGTTGTCCGAAACGTCGGATCGCGAGGAGAAAGCAGCAGCCATGATGACTGTTTTTTTGCATGGTTAGAAAAATTGCATTTGATAAGTTTTATAAACGCATTAGAAATCTCGTTACAAGTAAGCGCGGCAGAAGAAATAAAAGGTCAGTGAGTAAGAGAAAGTCAGATGGAGAAGACGCTTGAGCATCCTTATTACCATCTGCCTGCCCCATCAGCATATGCTGGTGGGTATAATGCTGCACATGACGTAAGCAAAAAATATAGTCCGGGGCAGGTTTCGCAGTGACTCGACGCTCAAGATTCTCACAATCTGCACAGACTGGTGCGGCATCGATTCCCACGACGTATCTACAATGTATTTAGTCCTAACGAAGTGTGGGAGGCCGACTAAGCTGATTTTAGATCTTTGAAGACCTATAACAATCGATACGCCTATGTACTTGTAGTCACAGATGTGGTCTCAAAGTATGCGTGGGCGGAACCTCTTTTAGACAAGACATCTAAAGCTGTCGCCGAGGCGTTTGAATGCATTCTAGTAAAAAAAAAATAACGATGGCAGCGCAAGAGCACAACACCCTATATATTTACAGACAGACAAAGGTAAAGAATTTATAGGTCGTGAAGTACAGCAGCTACTGAAAAAGAGAAACATTATTTATCGCATTGCTCGGGATCTGGATGTCAAGGCAGCCGTAGCCGAACGTTTTATTAGAACACTGAAAGGTCGTTTGTGGCATTATTTTACACATTTCCATACTAGGCGCTACATTGGTGTGCTAGATAATATTCTTGAGGCCTAAAATAATTCATGGCACAGTGGGATAAGAATGGTACCTGACAAAGTAACCTTATATAATGCGTCCATAGCCCGTCAAAATTTGAGGAGGCGCTACTATGTCAAGCATTCACGTCAGCTTAAATACAGCGTTGGTGATTTACTGCGCGTCAGTTGTGCTCGGAAAGCCTTTGATAAAGCATACAGGGGTGGCTGGACATTGGAGCTATTTAAAATTACTCGAATCGACTCTTTGCGACAGCCTATTTTGTGCAGGATTTCAGTGGTTAAAAAATTAATGGCTTCTTATGTAAGGAGCAGTTAAACACAGTGAGCAAAAATTTGACAGAGGATACTTTTGAGGTCGAGAAGATCCTAAAGAGTAAAAGTAGAGGGGCAAGAAAACAATACTTTGTTAGTTGCAAAGGGCATCCTGAAAAATTCAACTATTGGATATTCGCTAAAGATTTGGAAAGCTTACAATGAGGGACGAATTTTACATTGTTCTATCGAGCAACAATAGTGTGTATGTATTCCCTGACAACAGACCCACGAACTTCACCAGGCAGCTGCCGCAAAACTTTTGCCTACTCGGCGTGTGGTGTGTGGGTCTTACAGAGATTCAAATACCTCTCACATTTCAGTACATAAGCGGCGATAAGAAGGAGGGCGTTGTGTACGTGAGAAAATCGAAACGTGGACAAATTTCGGCGAACGATATGCCCTATGAGGAAGACATTGAGACATGCTGCGGAGTGAAACCGGGTATTTATTGTGACATTGACGACCTACTGACAGAAATAAATAGCCTGAGTAATATGAAAGATCATTTACATTTTGAAATATAGTGCGGCGGGTAAGTACAAGTTACATGCAATTGTACCGCTGATTGCGCAGATTATATACATACTTTTACGCTATCGGAAATATTGTGCAGAATACTGGGTCTCGAAGTTAATCAATTAATATCCTGTGAGGATAAGGAAGAAAACTGTATTATTGGCAGCCGGCCCGTGAATCTTGTAAATAGTTTACCTTCTGTACTGATGGTCTATAGTAGTATTTGTTAGCCGTACGTGACGGGCGATGTTTACACACGTTTACTGCAAGCTGTACCTCTTCGGCTAAATGCATACACTTATTGTAACACACCGATTGGAAACTTTCCCTCCCCAATATATGTGTTCTTGCTGTCATGCTCATTTCAGTCGATTGAGATAGATATAAGAGATCAACACGGCGATCACGTGACATTCGACTACGGACTATTGGCGGTGACACTTCACTTCAAACGTATCAGTTAAAATGTCTTCGTACAGAGAGTTATTTATTGAACAATGTAGTGGTGGGGGTGGCGAGATTGACGATTCTACTAATTTTAGCTCACCGACTCACACCACAGGTATTGGTGGCTATAGTAGTAGTGGATACCCCTATCAGTTAGGTGCAGGTATAGGCGGCTTTACGAAAGGCCTATATCGACGCGCAATACCTAAACTCAAGGACAAACTCAAAGAAGGAGTGGCGAAAGCCCGTAAAGAGGCTATCCACAGTGCTGACAACATTGATATACATTAATGACATTGGCATACATCATAAACCACTTAACGAGTCACTTCGTAAACGTATAGGAGAGGGAGGCATGAGACTTTTTAAAATGAAGGCCGATAGTGGAGATATGGTAGATGAACCGGAGTATAAAAGAAGGCGCGTGACATAGAAACCTCAGTCTCTCGGTGGCCGCGACGGTGAACAGAGTATCTCCTTGTACAGTAAGAGGAAGGCAGAGCAGAAGAAGAAGAAGAAAAATTGCAGAAAAGGCGATAAGATAAAGAGGAAGAAACGAGATATTTTCGAAAATTGACACAACATGGCGTATTTACACACTCATTCTTGTGAATCCTGAAAGTATGAATTATCGCTCTTTTAAACATTTTAAACAATTTTAAACATTTATCATCCTTGTCTTTACAATTACTAAGGAGTAGTTTATAAAATTAATTGTAGGGATTGTAATGAATGTTACATTGGTCAAACGGGTAGATATTTGAAAAAAGAATGTATGAACATCGATATAGTTTACGGACCACAAATTTTACTTCGGGGACCCGTTAATGCCCAACTTGGCCTAAATTCGTCGCTACTTTCGGCCTAATAATTTATATCGAATAAGTAATTTAATATTATCGAAAAGCATCTTTCGTAACGTTTTTGGGTCCGCTCTTTTCGAATCCTAGATCAGATTGACGCAAAAAACAGTTTAAACAATAGTTTTTTAATGTTTTTCAACAAAAAATGCAAATTTTACCATTCGACTTTTTTTTGAAACGTGAATTTGGCTTCGATAAATTTATAAAATAATGCTTCAAACTATCCTATCGTGGTCATCGATAGTTACTCTTGAGATATGAGTGGTTCAGCAATTTATTTCGGTTATAATAAATAAATATGGCAGTTGTTTATATGTGACGTCATTTGCATAATGCGTTATATGTATTTACTCGTCGAGAATGCATTTATATGAAAAAACCATAAGTACAAAAGTTGTTTCGTTTATTCAGATTGTTGCAATGATGGGCCCAAAATTGGGGCCCGATAAATTTTTGGTTCCGGTGAGGCCCAAATCACGGTTTTTCATTAGCAATACTCAGATTTCATGAAAAGTAAGTTCCACATTACCCGAAGCTTTCCTATTGGTTGTCCCAAAATTGGGCCTTATATGAATATTGGGGCCCATAAGGCCCAAACCATGTTTTATATGCAAATTGTATACCTATCATCTTAGAACTTGATCGGCTATATTATTTATCATTATCTTTGGCTAATTGTCGAATATATATCAAATAACTCCCTAGAAATACGTTTGTATGATTCTCGTGAGTTATCTTTACATTGACTAATAATTTCCTTAGAATAGTTGCGAGATTGCGAATCATTGTAATTTGTGCACCTAGTAGGATAAGACTTTTTTCAATCTGTTTTTATTCGCAACCATACGAATTCCACCAGAATCAAAATTGAAGTTTTTTTTCGTAATTGAAGAATTTTATTCTTTGTCTTGTGTTCTTCTTCAATATATCTCTGCAATATTTGAAGAAATTCATAGAAAAGTATATGACAACAACCTCAAAATGTCGAGGAATAGAGAGAGTCGGTATGAAATCACGGAGAAAGAAGATCACGATGAATACGCATTCATTCCTGGTTTGGATGCTTCACGAGAGTTAGATAGTGATGAATCAGATAACGAAGATGAATTCGATGAAAATGTTATCAATGACCCCATTGTTCAATATCCTTCTCGACCATACTCCGACTTATATGAAGATTATAATAATACTCAAAATAAATTGGAAGAAACACATGAGTGTGTTTGTATAGAAGGAATGAAGGTGCACGATCATTCTCTTCAGAATGAGATTTTCTTATCCGAACCAAACAAGAGGAAAATCTCCAATAGTTCTCCTGTAGAGATATTTGAGTTCTTTTTCTCTCTAGAATTGAAAAATTACGTTATGGAGGCTACAAAAGCTAATGGATACGAAATGTCTTTAACGGATTTGAATACTTTCCTAGGTATAATCATTTTTTCAACATATAATAAGAGACCAGCTCAACGAGACTATTGATCAACCGACGAATTTTTGAAAAGTGATATAGTTTGCAACTCCATGAGTCGCAACAGGTTTGAAAAATTAAAATTTTTTTTGAAATGTTCGAAGGTGGGAGACATATAACGCATTATGCAAATGACGTCACATATAAACAACTGCCATATTTATTTATTATGACCGAAATAAATTGTTGAACCACTCATATCTCAAGAGCAACTATCTATGACCACGATAGGATAGTTTGAAGCATTATTTTATAAATTTATCGAAGCCAAATTCACGTTACAAAAAAAAGTCGACTGGTAAAATTTGCATTTTTTGTTGAAAAACATTAAAAAACTATTGTTTAAACTGTTTTTTGCGTTAATCTGATCTCGGATTCGAAAAGAGCGGACCCAAAAACGTTACGAAAGATGTTTTACAATAATATTAAATTACTAATTCGATATAAAGTATTAGGCCGAAACTAGCGACGAATTTTGGTCAAGTTGGGCATTAAAGGGTTAAAAGAAGATTGTTGGAATTGTTTGCATTCTTTGGATTTCGGAAGTGTGGAGATTTTAGAACAGGGAATTAGTAATAAATATAAGAGGGAGTGTTTTGAGAGTATCCACATTCTAAGGAATCGAAATAATGTAAATTTGATGATAGAGTCAGGTAAATTAGATAACATTTATCATTCTTTATTAATTTAAATTGTAATGAGAAGTTTTGGGAGAGAGTTTACGATATTTTATCTCGACATATAACAACGTAAAAGAAAAATATGGACGTTAATCTCCTCCTTGTAGAAAGCTTTTAAGTGGAGGGCAACGAAGAAGGAAAGAAGGCTAATAAGGAATTAGACTCTATCTACAAATTTCACTATGCTTGGATTAAGAATTTGTCTTGATTAGTATAATCTCAGTTACCTGCTACTAAAAGGAAAAATAACATCTGCCATCGATGCCTACATTAATTCTATACAGAAGAAAAATTAACAGAGCATATAATATATTGTGAGAAAATAAATATAGCAGAAAAACAACAATAAACTACAATTTACAAATTTGGCTCATGAAAGTCGTGTACCATTTGCAGTGTACGCATATTTTAAATGTGTGTTAAAACCTGTAAATGACATACGTGCCTACCAGCAACGTGAAGCATTTAGCATTGAATTCTACATGAAATGTAGCTATGACGAAACTTAATCACAGTACAGGAGTTATAGACAAGAGAGCGAAGAATATGAAGCCACGGCTACCAATCTCCATACTCTTGCCTTGACCTTTCATGCGTTGCGTAAAAATTTAAAATCAATGAGGGATTTCACATTTCGAGAAAAAGTTGAATTCAATAGAGCTAACTTCTGTCACATTTGCAAAAAGGATTTTAGTGAACATGACAAAAAAGTTCGGGATCATTGCCATCTCACAGGAGAGTAAGACTTTTTTTAATTTCCAATCTTTCAAATTGTATAATAGATTTTATTTAATTTAAAAAACTTATATTTAAAATTTCTTCAAGAATAGGTATCAAGTTCCAGCTCGCAATTCATACAACATCAATTATCACGATTCTAGCATGATACGTGTGGTTTTTTACAACCTCAGCAGTTACGATGCGCATCTATTTATCAAGGAGATCGTGACGGGCTTTCCAGGAAGAATTCAACTAATCCTGCAAACGAAGGAAAGAGACATATCTTTTACAAAGTACGTTGGAGGTACTGATGTAAACCTACGCTTCATCGACTCGTACAGATTCATGGCTTCATCGTTGGACAAACTTTCATCATACTTGGAAAAGTTTGAAATCGTAGAGCAAGTATCCCAACAAGATGACGGATTCACCTCCAAACAGATCGCTCTGTTAAAAAGAAAAGGAATATTTCCCTATGACTACCACCTATAGGGATTCATACTTGAAGTGGATTTAGAATATCCTTTAACGCTTCACAAGGAGCACAAAGATCTGCCATTTTGTGCTACGCCAACGGCACGCAACAATATGTGCTGCACTATCGAGCGCTTAAACAGGCACTATCGCATGGATTAATTCTCACAAAGGAATACGTCGACTTGAATAGCGAGAGACAAAAAAATTAGTTCGAGAAGATTCTGTTGAAATGGTTCAACAACGCTGTGTATGGACAAACTATGGAAAATGAGCGGAAAAGTATCGATGTACATATACATATATGTATAGGAGAAATATATATAATTAGGTATAATGGTATTTTCCAGGACACTATATTAAATGATATATGTAGTCATTTTTTAAAAATTGGTTCTAATTGTATAATAAACTAAAACTCCACAACCCCCGACTTCCAATATTGTTTGGCTGTGGCGCTCGTTTCTATTACTAAGAAATAATCCCACAAAAATATAAAAAAAAATATTATACATTAGAAACACAGAAAACAGAAAAAAAGGAAAAAATGTTATGTACTGGAAATGACCGTTAAACATATAAAAGTTTCAGGACAGTCCTGGCACATACCAAAAGTCCTAGAAACAACCATTCAACATACTGAATGTTCTGGAAACGACCGTTAGACATAGGTCTATTTATATATGCATATATTATAATTATATAAAAGGTCACATATGTTGACACTCTTCAATACGCTACATCACTTATACTGACACGGACGGACTTATGCCGACGTCAACATAATGACAAATTTTTTTCTGCAGTAAAACAGTACTTACACGGACCTTTCAGTATTTTAAGGGCACTTGTGCTGACATGGACTAAAAATATTTTTATATTTTATAATATTTATTTCTTCAGTATTAAAAGCGGGCTCTGCATGTGATCAATATTTGGGGTCGGACGTTGTGGGGGTTTCATTTATTATACTATTTAATCCAATTTTCAAAAAATGTTCAGCATAAGTACACGTACATACGGATATCTTATACTAATATAATAAAGAGACAGCGTTTGTTTGTATGTGAATCAAAATCTCAAAAACTACTAAACCAATTACAACAAAATTTTGATAAGATACATTTTTGACATCGTATTGTATTAAAATATATCATAAATTATTAACAAAAAGAAATCAGGGACTACTTTACATACGAGTAGCGTAGTCGTGTAGCGGTCGGCCGGCGGAGTACTCGCCCAGTCGCGCGCCGCTGTGTAGGAAAGCAGAGTCGTGTGTCTGCCACCAGGCGGCGACGCACAGCTTTTGGCGAACACGTACCTTAACAATTGTCGCCGAGGATACAAGTAGGAGCGTGAAACCCGGTATGGAGCCAACCGTTTTTGAGTAAAATTTTATGTACTAGATGTATTGAATCTTCCTTAGCGAATATTCTTACTGACGGTTTCATTTTTGTGAATAATAGGAGCTACTATTATTCTACTAACCTTTTCGCTCCGGGACTAGTCCATATATGGACCAACAAGAAAAGCGAACGTAATAGATGTTTATAAGGTCAATTTAATGCAATAAATTTAGGAAAAATATTGAAAAAAATCCTGGTTTCTTCTTTGACCTTGAAATTTAAATTTGAAGGTCAAACAATGAAACTGCGTATTTGCGCTTGAAAATTGGTATGCCTACGTTTTATGAGTCGCTGAATACGATAAAATTAGTAAAAAAATTCTAGTGACTTCTTTGACCTTGAACTTTGAAGGTCAAAGTATGAAAATGCGTATTTGCGCTTGAAAACTTGAGAATTGGTGTACCTAGATTTTATCTGCTATAGTAAATAAGAATATTAGTAAATAAGTCTAACTGCCTCACCGACTTTGAAGTTTGAAGATCAGTGTGTATAAAAAATTATCTTATCTGAAAATCAATAAACAAACGTTTTTGGTACGCTGAGATGACAGTAGCTCTATCAAGATCGTCTTGTCATCTTTGTTTAGTAAGTTCGGAGTATAAGTACTGAATGATAACATATTTATTTGTATGTTTTTCATTGTGTAGTATCTAGAAGTAATAGCTATGTCAAGGTCAATTTTTTTACATTGGTAATTCTATAAAAACATTACTCTGTGCACTTGTTGAAAAAACTGATTTTATAGGTGAACTCCAGGTAAAAGTATCGGAAAATTGTCATTTTTAGTAGCATCTGACAACGAGATAGTAGTTAGTTATTTAATTTTTTCACACTTCTACGTATATATTCTAATTAGCATAGTAGTTGTTCGTTATTGTTATTAAATTTTGCTATTCAAGAAGTGTTCCATCACTTATCTTTGAGATAATGGCAGACGACGAAGCTTGGACAAGCGGTGAATCTGAGCCAGAGGAAAGAGACCCTGACGATGAAGAAACATATGGTACTGATTTAGAAGATTTAGAAGATGTGGAGTATGTCGAAGATCAAATTTATGAAGACTCGTGGTTTTTTCCATCAATAAAAGATTTCAACGGTACCTCTGAAATCAATCAAAACATCAATGTAGCAGGTAATACACCTATAGACTTCTTCAATTATTTTTTCAACTCCTCACTGATTGAAATGATTATTGAAGAAACTAATCGTTATCATTTTCAAAATCCTAGAATTCAAAGTGAACATATGAAGCCTTGGACTCCCCTCACAAAAGAAGACTTCTAAATTTTTCTTGGCCTTTCGATTCTCATGGGACACGTTCGGAAAGGCGAATTGCATAGTTATTGGTCGACTGATCAATTAGTACAAACTCCGATTTTTCGTCAGATGATGTCTCGCGACAGATACTTGCAGATTTTGTGTTACATTCATTCTTACGACAATGAAAATACGACATCGGATATTTCAGGTCATACTTTAGCGAAAATCAAGCCAGTAATAGATTTTCTTCAATCTAAATTTTCAGCAGCTCTCACTCCAGAGAAAAAAATCTGTATTGATGAAAGTCTATTACTTTGGAAAGGGCGACTTAGATTCAAACAGTATATACCTTCGAAGCGAAATCGGTTTGGCATCAAGCTGTTCGAGGTAGTTGACTGTGAAACGGGATTCATTCTAAACTTTATTGTGTATACAGGAGCAGACACTGACTATAGAAAGTTCGGATTAGGTGTTACTGGAGATATTGTCGCCCACTTCTTAGAACCGTACCATCGTCAGGGTCACGTTGTGTATGTTGACAATTGGTACACATCTCCTGCCTTGGCAGAATTTTTGCATGACCGAGAT
>UELV01171838.1:0-14470 GCA_900490015.1 Megastigmus stigmatizans | reverse complement strand
AGAGAGAGAGAGAGAGAGAGAGAAAGACCGCGGGAGACGGAAAATTGCGTAACTCGACGCTCGTAACCCACAGTTTCGTATATATGTGCATATAGATATATATAGATATACACATATATGTGTGTGTGCGTGTGTATGTATGTATGTAGCGGCAGAGCGACCGGCTGCACCTTCCGCGGACATGCAACTTTCTCCCGAGGAGATCGGCGCGCTCGTTTCACTTTCCTCCTACCTCCACGGCTGTGCGTATACGTGCAGGAAAGTGCAAATCCCCCGATGCTGCACATGCACTTCGGATATAACAAGACATTCCACACAAGGCTGTCAATTATATATATGTGCACCGCGTGGTTTCGGTGCGGGGATATATATTTAAGATTGGTTCATTGCGAAATGTTTATAATATGGATGGTCGATGTATCTTGCGAGCAGCTACGAAGGCTCAATTTTATGTATATCTCCTGCGAAATCGTCTCCTTAATCGCGGCCAATTAAATTATTTGTAAAACGAACCGCTCGGACCTGTCGATGACAGACAATTGACCCTTTTGCCATGTAACGGCAACCCTGCAGTATAATTTTTTCTTTTTTAAAATAGTTAAAGACAGAGTAGAATTTTTTAGGCAAAACACGCATGAATGATTAAATATTGTTTTCACCGATGTTAAGCATTCTCGGAAATATAATCGAAGAGTTGCTTCAGTACCAACAAACACTCGTAATAAAGTTGTATAGCATGAAACTGAAATGATGTATTTTTTACAGTGCTTTATCGACGATAGGTTTGATTTTCCTAACTCTTCTTCTAATATACTATTGGGGCACGAGAAAACCAAAGGGTTACCCACCAGGTAATTGCAATAAAAATAACAGTCTTATAAGTAGTTTCTTTATTAGAAATACTGTATTATATTAATTTACCATTGCATAAAAAATTTAATTTTACAGGACCAAAATGGTATCCGGTTCTGGGCTCAGCCCTGGAAGTGGCACGTTTACGAAGGGAAACGGGATACTTCTCCGAGGCCTGCAACATCCTGAGCAAGAAGTACGGCTCGATAATTGGCCTGAAAATCGGCGCGGACCGCATCGTCATTCTCAACGATTACGAGACCATGAAGGCGATGATCACGAACGAAAACTGCGACGGCAGACCCGTCGGTCCCATATACGATGCGCGGACCTTTGGAAAGCGACAAGGTAACGAGTTTCGAACAAAACTATACATAGCGCAGAAAATCGTTAAATCTTTATAAGTACACTGACAGGGGAAAACCTTAAACAAAAAAAAAATGAACCAATTTAGGTCTGCTAGTGGTGGACGGTCGTCTCTGGGTCGAGCAGCGTCGCTTCATCCTGCGTCACCTGCGCGAATTCGGCTTCGGCCGCACGGACATGGCGATGCAGATAGAGTTCGAGGCCACACAGCTCGTCAAGTACTATCAGGGCTTGATACGCGACAAGGCCAACAATTTTTATAGCACCGACAAGCCGAGTAGCCCCGCCAACAACAATAACAGCCTCAAGAATTGCGAGAAGAAGAACAGCGGACAGATTTATCAGCTGGCACGGGATGATTTGGAGAAGAAGGAGAATCAGAGAGAACAGGAGGTGGAGGAGGAGCCGGTAAAGAGGTCCTTAACAGCCGAGGACTTTTACGTGAAGGTTGGCGATGATCTGGAGATCAGGAAGGCCGCCAAACTGCCCGGTGTTATCGTTGAGATGGAGGACTTTTTTGGGGTACCGGTGCTTAACACACTTTGGCGTATGATGGCTGGGAAAAGGTTTGTCTATTTTTTTACTTTTTTATTTTATTTTGAGTTAAATCGAATAATTTCTACGGGGATTGTTTTTTTTTGTACATGCTCTAATAACGGGCAAACATTTTTTTTATTATAATTCATGCTGCAAGATATAATGGGAACCTTGAAATATTGGCTACTATGTGAAACAGTTATAGACTTGTTTATGAAATAAAAGAACATAATTCAAAAACAAAACTTTCGTATTCTCAACCGATGGGAGCATTAAGAAGTTGCTCGGTGTAAATAATACAAAAGTAGGTTTTGTCCCTTATTTTTTAAATAAATTTAATTATAATTTTCTTTTATGCGTTCTAATCAATGGTATAGTTTTTATACTTTTACCTTGTTATTAAAACAAACAAGCAGTTGGGTTTCCCCTTTTAAAGGTTTTGCTCGTCTTATTGATCCCGAACATTATTTACTTATAAAACTAATTTTCGATATATACCGCCGAATCGAAATCTATTTTAACTAAATAATTTCTACTCAATCTGTTTGCATAAGTTGTTATATGTTTACAATTTAATTTTTTTTTTTGAAAGTAATTAGTTTCAAGTAGGAAGCGTAAAAAACTTTAGAATTCGATATGCCATTTCGAATATTTATTTTATTTTATACGGCAATGCCTTTTCTCAAAAACACTTAATTACACATGTTTCAGATATAACATCGATGATAAAGAACTAATTTACTTGCAAAAACTCTTCACGACACTACTTCGCGAACTGGATATGGTGGGATGTCCGTTCAGTCACTTTCCCTTTCTCAGGTACGTGGCACCCGAAATGTCTGGATATAAAAAATTCATGGAGACCCATAGCCAACTCTGGAAATTCTTAAAAGTGAGTAACAAAAGTTCAAAAAAAATCAAGTTATTATTAATTATAAAAAATAGCATCTCTTCTTTTTTATTATGTATTTAAATTTAAATTATTTAATTGAAAAACTATACTATTTCCTTTTTTTATTTTTAATTAATTTAAAAAATTTCATCTATAACTAAAATGTATTATTATAAGAAAAAAAATCCTGGTAAAGTACTTATAAGTCTACAAGAATTACAGTTTTTAATTCTAAATTATATTTTAAAATAGTGGGGGTACCGTATTAAAGTTTAATGCGCACATATGGGGATTAAAAAACATAGAATTTGTACCAATATGTTTTTAAACATGTACTGAAAAAAAATATCAATTTTAAACAAATGTTTATCCGAATACTCTTATCCAAACCATTTGTACAAAAGTCATTTTAATCAATTTAGCTAAACGAGGCTTCAAATTCTCAAAAAATCACTTTTCTTGAATTAAAGATTCGAAAGGTATTCAGATAAATATTTATTCAAAATCAGATGATTTTTTTCAGAGTATAGTTTTATAAAGTGTGTGCATAAAAATAAATGTGTGCACTTATATAGATGGTTTGATTCATAATATATATTAATAAATCAAAATTTATCAATAATGAAGGACGAATTGGAAAATCATAAGGAAACTTTCGATCCAACCGCTCCAAGAGACTTGATGGACGTTTATTTACAAGTCCTGCAAACAGACAAAATAGATGATACCTATTCAGGTAATAGACTTATCAATTTATTACCATTTCATACGAACGATCTACTAATGAATTTTAGTCTATATGACATTACTGTCACATAAATCGTAATAATTCATATATCAAAAATAAGAAAATAAAATGTGTTCTCCTGCAACCGTAGAGCCGCAGCTGTTGGCGATCTGCGTGGACCTGTTCATGGCCGGCTCGGAGACGTCGTCGAAAGCCCTGTGCTTCGGCTTTCTCTTTCTCGTGCTCAATCCGGAAGTGCAGAGGAAAGCACAGCGGGAAATCGACGCGGTTATCGGGCGCGAGAGACTGCCGTCCTTGAACGATAGGCCAAGGTAAAGAATATTTATTTGTTCTCGATAATTTGTGTGTGTATTATTTTAAATCTAATTCATAATGAGTTGAGAAAAATTTGATTTCTGTTTGAAAAATGGAACTTCTGATTGTTATGGAAATGATGCAATCAATTTGAAATGAAGTTCGTTATTTCTGATTCAAATCAAATTGTTCCAAGAGTTTGTCTTTGTCTGATGAGATATGAAATATGAGTATGAAACACTATTTGTTAAAATGAATATGTTACTAAGCTGCTTGTATGAAAGGTGCTATAAAAGTATCTTGAAGTTCTTACTGTAACAGTAAAAAAAGAATAATACTTAATACATTGTTTGTTATTACGATTTCAGGTTGACGTATATCAATGCCGTGGTTCTCGAATCGTTACGAATGTTCATGGGACGAACTATGAACATACCTCATCGCGCCCTCAAAGACACTGAAATCATGGGATACAGAATACCTAAGGTAATACAAGAAATCATAAATTTAAAGAACTTATCATACTTATGAAACATAATATTTATAACAATATTTTCGTTCCCGATGGTTTGGGTACATCTTATTTGCGCTAGGTAATTTATATTCGGAAATGTTTTCATTTTATGTTAGTTTTCGTGTACAAAATAACATTACCATTGCTAAGGTATGAATTGTCTTTACCACTCCACTTATTTTTCTAAATTTATCAATATCTGAGTTTTTAATTTCGTCTTATTTAATTCCTACGCAAGTGAATCTTAAACTATAAAGCTAAAGTTCTACACATTCGTAGAACTTATACATATTATTTTTTAAGTTGTATGTGAGCAAAGGTTCGCAAGATTTAAAACAAATGTAATATGAGCATAATTCAAAATCCTAAGAAATAGTGCGTAATTTAAGTTAACATAAAAATAATATTTATAATTTTTACTACCAATCTCTTAAATACTTCAGAAGATTCCTTAGTAATTACACTTTCAATATTTGAATTTTTATTATTCAAAAAATATAAATTAGTGTACGAATCTATAAAGATATTATGCAAGTTTAATATTCATTGTGCATTCGCTCATACTTTAGGACTATTTTAATTTTTATTAAAGTGGAAAATGTAAATTAATTTTATAAATTAATTAATAGTATAAAATTAATTTACATTTTCCACTTCAATAAAAATTAAAATAGTCCTAAAGTATGAGCGAATGCACAATGAATATTAAATTTGCATAATATCTTTATAGATTCGTACACTATTTTATAAATTAATTAATAGTAACAATTATTTGACTATAATATATTAAATTTATAATCTATGCTTTGTTCAAAATATTAAAAAGGTTAGATTTGAAATTATATGAACAAACTGAATCAATAGTAGCTACTATAAAGATTTGGATAATATTTAAAATCGTAGTAATATTATTTTTAAATTCCTCTTAGAGACCTTCTAAGTTAGTATTACTAGCACTATTAAATATTACAATCAAGAAATAGATATAATTTATATTTTCTGCAAAAATTTTCAAGCTCACAATTTTAGAACTATATATCTTGTACAAAAAAATTTTGTTGGCTTCACAGGATAGTATGCTAGTTGTTAACTTCAACAGGATCCTAATGAACGAATTTTGGGGAGATCCTGATGAATTTCGACCAGATAGATTTATCGATGATTCCGGAAAATTATTCATGCCCGAGCAGTTCCTACCTTTCAGCTTTGGTATGTAAATTATTAAATTATTCCTTTCATTGGGAATAATCAGTAGTGTCAATCAAAAAGACTAAATAAATAAGATCATGTATATAACATTTAATTATCTTTTGAATGAATGAACAGAATTCACAAAGAAAGAAAAGTATAAGTTCAAATTTAGCGATTTTTATAAATTTTACTAAGAGAAAAACTTCAACTTTCTCCAATTCCATAAATTTTACTTTAATTTTAGTTCTTTTAGTTTAACACTGAATTATTCCCTTAAAAAAAATGCTTACACTAACAAAAATATAATCTGGAAGTAAGTAGAAAACTTCTTGTTTGACATAATAGATTTCTGCTTGAATCAAAAATAATCTACTTAGTGCAAATAGACAGAGTTTATATTCCCGTAAAATCCATCTATTTAAGCTAAACAGATTTTACTTGATTCAAACACATATCTAATACGTCGTAAAAGTTTTCTATTTAGAATCCAGCCTATATTTTTGTAAGTACCTATAGATGTAACAGTTTTAATTCTAAAATATTATTTCATGATATTATAAAGCTATTGCATACCTTTAAATAGTAAGAATCCATCTTACACGGGTCAGTAATTTAATGCAACAGCTTTTCATGATCCAAGAGAAGTTCAATTTATTATTTGTACAATTTCATTTATTTATCAATCTATTACTTTTATGAAAGCAATTCTTAATCCATGTAAATTCATTATAATGCAATCGATGCTGATGTCTTTTCAAAACAAATTGCAGGCAAACACCGTTGCATGGGTGAGGTACTGGCCAAGAGCAATATGTTCATGATAACTGCAGCTCTGCTTCAGAATTTTACGTTTACACCAGTACCAGGTGAGGAACCGCCGTGCAACGAGTACACGGACGGTGTCACCGCCAGTCCCAAACCCTTCCGTGTCCTCTTAACAATGCGTACGTAAAGAGCTATACCAATTAGGTGCACAACTGGATCGTAAACGATTTCTCTCGGTCTTGTTGCCTTTTAGATTTTTCTTTTTCTTTCGTTTTTGTATTTCAAATGTACATGACACGTTGCCTGTTTAAGGTAATACATTATGCACTGATCCGTTGTTTGTCTTCTCTTTTTGTAATGATAAAACGTCGATATAGTTCTTACACATAGTCAGTGTGGGAGTGAAATAAGCAAGTTAACCTGGTAGAAATTTCATTGTCGACTGTGGTAAGAATAGATTAACTGAAAACTGGACACTTGGTTTATTTATATTTTCATTGCAATCAGTTACAAAAAAAGTGTTACCAGGTAATGTATAGCCGTTTTTATTTAACCTTTTATTTGCTAAAAACGTTTTGTACATACAAAAAATATGTCTTATAACGAGTCGGTACTAATTAAGAAACACTGCATCTTGCTGATGCTATAATGAAATTTTATTTCTAACAGAATGAAAAATAAATTCATTACAACTAAACTAATAGGCGTTTTTTAATTATTTTTTTTATTGTAAACCCTAAGTAAATGATTTAATGAAACCGAAGTTACTTAAAAATGTACAATCATAATCTCAAAATTTCTACCAGGCTGTAGTAATAATTAACGAGCCGGCGCTTCTCTGTGTTATTTAAATAGAAAAAAAAACAATGACTCGAGTGTAGAGGTACCTTGACAACAAACGAACGAGCACAGAAAGAAGAGAGAAAAAACAGAAAAACTGAGAAAAATTTCGTCGACTTGCATACGTCGAGGTACACTCCTGGTTCCCACACTTTCTTCATCACCAACTTTAAAAAAGCTATCCCTAATAAATAATCCACTCTAGTTCTCTGAGTCCAGCTTGTCCTTGTCTTTATCGCTGTACTCGGAGCTTGCACGGCTTTTCTCATCGGACCGTTTATCATCTTTCTCGGATCTCTTGTCCTTGTCTCGGGACTTCTTTTCACTACGGCTGCTATCGTCTTCCCTTTTATCTCTATCATCTTTACTGCTGCTCTTCTTGCCGTTACTCTCGGACTTGTCTTTACTGCGACTCTCCTTATCCTTGTCTCGAGTCTTTTCCGAATATTTAGATTTGGAGGATCTAGTTTTGGATTTGGAGCGGGACTTGCGCGTGCGAGACTTGGAGCGCTTGCTGCGTGAACGTGAGCGATTTCTTTTTCTGTAAGAGAAATATCATTGTAGTTTGCGATTTAAATTTTGAGAATACCGTGAGAAGACTTTTAAAGGAGCATTAGCTTTTCGATTTAAGGTTTTTTAAAGCGAATTTTGTACAGAAAAGTAATATTCTAATGACGACATTTTTTTTCACTTCTTGACTTAGTAAATATATTATGGTAATTTTTTATATAAATTTATATTGTATATCATATGCACATCTTTAACCATTTGATATAATATTCCTTAGAGTTAATATTGTTAAAGTTCATATTTGTGTTACTTCGTTTCTAAGTAAAAATTTATTTTAATGATTGTAAAGTTAAAAAAGTTTTTAAATTCAAAACGCACTAAATTCTACTTATTGCAACTAAAATACTCATATTATGTTTAAGATTGACAATATGTAGATAATTTTACATAGTAATATAATTGTAAATTGTATTAGACAAGTTGAAAATAAAATTGTTATGAATAAAAATTGACAATGTAGATTATTTAAGTATCCCTTGAAATATTAGTACTCTCATAAGGAAGACAGTTTTTACGGTAAAATGTAATTCTATGACCAGTTATGGCTAATCTGAGAAGTCATCTACTCCTGTAACAAAATGTATAGAAAATGATCAAATCATAATCTAAGTTCGACTTGATATAATGTGAAGAAGGGATGAAGTGAAACTGAAATTAACATCTGTTGAATTTTTCACTATGATAATGCTTCAGTTCAAGAAAATTACAAACTTTGTATTTATTTTAATAGGAAACTGAAATTTCATTTAGAAGACTTTCTAAAATTGTGTAAATTGTTTGTTAACTCAGATAAATAAATAAAAAAAAATAAATGAAATAACTTAAACATTTTAAAAACTACTAGAAACAGTTCAATTACCGAAATTCATTAATTTTCAATTTACACAACCCATAGAATATTTCCTATAGGAACTCTGTGGAAAAATGTTCATAGAAAATAGTTCTATCAAAAACAAATTTATTGCAGCAAAAAGTAATATTCAACAATAATGACAGAAAAATATCAATAGAATTCATTACACTAAAACTATTAAAAAGTATCGAAACTTTAAGCCTCATCTGGAAGAGTCACGTCAATTGTCAGTACCTTGCGGGCGATCTCTTCTTGCGATCCCTAGATCTAGATCTTGATCGTCTTGACCTTGAGCGTCTATCCCTGGAACGCGAACGATGCGAGCGTGTTCGTGATGTACTCCGTCTGCGAGATCTGGATTTCCTGCGACGATCTCTAGAACGCGATCGCTTGCGGGACCTGGACCGCGATCGGCGCCGATGGCGGGAGCGTGAGCGTCTGTGCCGGGAACGCGATCTCTTTCGTGAACGAGACCGACGCGAGCGACCTCGTGATCTGGACCTATAACTGAAAAATTGGAAATTAATACTAGTGACGGTACATGCGGGATATGCTTTCTTATTCAGGGCGTGAAACGACGAAACTGTGTTTTATTGAATATATTTTGAAAATTTTTTAGATCTGAAACAATTATAAGTATTTTAGTAAATTCATGATAATTTAATAAAGTGAGTGTTATTATTTTGTTAAAGTAAGTAAAAGTATGCAAAAACTACTGTTATTCAATTGCTCGTTCATGTCTGAGCATTAGGACTTAAATCTTATAAAGTTCAAAATTAGCTTTGAAGTTAAACAACTTGTTTAGCATATCTTTTTTATATATTAACATTTTGTAAAGAGTTTTTTAAGCATACTTAGGTGATTTGTCAAAAGTGAACTCTAAAAAATCGCTCAAATTAAAAGTATTAACTAATCCAGTGTCATTGGTTCCCCAGTCTGGTTGCATCATTAAGTACGTGTCACTAGAAACACGTATAAGATTTGTTTATAAGAATTTGAAATATGGAAATGATATAGACCAATTTACTAAAATAAGTATTTCATAAAAGGTAAATTAAATTATAAAAATTTAAATATACTCAATTTGAAAGTAGCAAATAACAATATTAACCTCGACTTTCTGCCACGTGAGCCACTGCGACTGCGCTTGTCCTTGGATAACATTCCAATCATGGGATCTATTGCTGCAGAAATAAGATTATGAGCTTCCTTTACTCTTGACATTGCTTCCTCGATTTCCTTTTGAGCTGCTTCATTGCTCTTGGCCTCAGGTTTGACTATAGCTTGAGCAGAGTGACCCATTTTTATAGGTTTGTCATTCAGCAAGTGACCATTGAGTAGTAAAGCTGGCACAATAGAGGCTTGCTCTGTGAATTCAACCAGAGCGTAAACGCTGGTGTCAGAATCTCTGGTGCAGAGACGTGTGTACTTCACCTCGATATTGTTCTTGCCAAAAAATTGTATAATTTGTTGTTCATTTACAGATGAGTCCAAATTACCAATCACCAAAGTTCTGCGAATTTCTTCAATCTTTCTATTATCCAGGTGACCAGGTAGATTTGGATATGGAGGTAAGCCATTAGTTTCCAATTTGGAATCCATGGCATTTACTGCATTAGGGGGGGCTCCTTCGATGGGGTTCACTACATAAAAAAATTAACATTAATTCATGATCTCATTTTTTACATGATGTCAAAACTTTGTTTGTTAATCATTCTTGTAAATTTAACAAACTTAATATTCGTAACTTGAGTTATTTTCTTCTTACAAACCACTATTTGTTCCTGTGTATAGTGCATATTACTTTTAGAATATGAGAAAGAATGTGCATAAATGTTTATTATGAACGGTATCCATGCGCAGTAAAAAATATTTCACCAAATTGCTTTAATTCAAAACATAAAAGAAATATATACTTAATATCAAATCATTAATTTATCGAGAATATTTTTTTGGATTATATTTCAATGTATCAGAATTTTCCATTCTAAACAATATTTAACTTATTAAATTTATTACATTTATATCTCTTTCAATATCGATTGGAACTTTTGTCGCTTTTGACTGCAACAAATTAAATGTATGGGTTTCAGATTTTATGCACAAAACTAAACAACAGAATTGAACTTTCGTGATCATACATATTACTTACTTATTACGAGGGGGGGATGACCCTTAATTTATAATTAAATAATTTTTTTTTAAACTAATATTAAAAGAATGTGCGTTACAGAAGAGATCAACGTCAGTAACTGACCGCATCTAAAACATATTAAATAATTCATTTTCAGCTAATAATTTCTTTAAGTTCTGCATCTAAGTACAGATAATAGTAGATTAAACATATATTTGGATACTATTTAAGTTTCTTGGATTGGAAAAAAAAAAATTAAATAAATGATTGTGGAAGTCACCTAAATTATATTATTACCCCACAAATTATTTCTCTCTAAAATTAATTCATTAGTAAAATAAAATTTTCTGTGATGCATTTGATTCCCCAGCGCACACAGCTTTTCAACTATAGGAAGTACGGTATAACACGATATTGAAGTTCATCATACCTGGGACTACGGTGCCATTGTTGGTCAATTCCAAGGCCCTCTGTTCATCAGGAATATCGCCATGCTGATAAGGGATGACGATCAGGGCCCGGTCAATAAAAACCGTGTTGGTCATGTGCTGTGCCACTGCAACATGAGTCTGATCGTGAAATTTGATGTAGCAGATCCTGGATTGGACCGGCACCGCCACATCTCTTATAGTTGGATATAACCTTATGTCCTCGATCTTGCCCAGATAACCGAAGAGCGTTTGCATCTGATCTTTGGTAGCTTGGGGCGCGATATTCATCACTTGCACGACTTTCGTCGAGCCCACCGCCATTGCGGAGTTTTTGAGGTTAGCTTGACGCTAAGGAACAATTCACACCTGCGCTTGGCTTTTTTTCCAAAACTTCTTTACGTCTATCCGTAAACTAATTTCCAACGTTCGATGAGTGCAGCACTGAATCACTTCTTCGGCAGACTTTCACATGTTTCTTGGATGATTAAAGTCGAAGGGCGAGAAGTAAACGAAGCCGCGTAACTGTAGCGTCCGCACGCTTTGCGACCAACGCCGTCGACAAGCGATTGACGATTAACTTCAAGCGGCGGAGTTCAGACTGTTCCAAGTCCGGACTTAGGAGATATTTCAGTCCCCCACCCTTCTTCCCGGCCACGCAAAATCTTACCGCCCTAACTCTATCCCCTCCACCTTTCATTCAGGTAAAAATAACGAACACCTCGAAGCTTCGGGATAATACCGCATGCGCATGTGATTTATTTTGGACATTTCGTAGTGATGATAAAAGTAGGCATAGTTCATAGGATCGGAGCGCGGAGGTTGGCAGCCCTTATACCTGCTGCGAGGAACAGTATAACGAAACATGAAGGTATGGAGAAGCAGCTTTAACTTTTTTTGTCCAACAGTCTTAATTCAAAATAAGTAAAATTAAATAAAGAGTGTTGTGTTGGGGTCTACAGTTGAAAAATGTGATAAGGGAAAATGTAGGTACAGTATTTATTTAAATTTCTATTTATATTTTAGTAAAAATTATTGGCAATAATATACGATACACTTATATCTGTTATTGAATTTAATGGATGTGATATATAATTAGTTTAATTTTTAGCAATTAATGGAAGTAAAAAATATATGTTTAAGGAATAGAAACTATTATTTAACAAATTGTATACAGATTCTTTTTACTAATAATTTTTAACAAGTTTCAATATAACCTAAGACAAATTATAATGACAAATTACAATATATCACGTTTTCTTTATTATTTATATTAATCAGCACTAATCAAAATTATATAATTGATGATACTATTGGGATTGAACATGGGTGGTATGGTGGGGGGAGCGAGTCCAACATGGCTGACGCTAGTGTATGGAGACCGACGGGGTCTCCAAACGAAAAATGTTTATGATAGGTCGGAAAAGGAAATATGCGTTTCGTCCCGGGATTGTAGACTGGACTCGTCAGTAAGGCTGTGTCTACAATCCCTGCCTTATACGCTCGGGGTTATTCAGGGAAGCTTCGCTGAATAACCCCGATTTCCCTTCGATTTCCCGTCACTTACGAGCAGTGATGCTAAAATCAGGAGAATTCTCCTGAGCTGTATTCATAGGTGCAATTTGGCAACAGCGTGCGGGCTCTGCTCGTTCAAGTCGTACGATTTGTTCTAAATTGCGTTGCACGCAAGTTGGACAAATTTCCTAAGCGAGTGTTTCGTACTGTTGTAGTACTCATTCACTCAACAGTCAACGTGAATACAACTTTATAAAAGTGCGACTCTTGTAACACTAATATTTTTTTTAAGAAATTCGATAAATGTGCGTTTAATTTTTTTTTTTTATGTAATTGGGAAAACTGAAGAAAGTATGTATTTTATTCTTATATATAATTCTACCTTTCGCAAATAGGACTCTTGGGCATAAGTTTTTTTCTCTCGAGTTAAACATCTTAACGTTCAAAATAGTTCTCTGATTTTTATATTATATATTCAATTAGATACAATATAAATGAATTAACGCGATGCTTCCAAGTTAGGAATTTTTTTCGCTAAAAATGAGCTTAACTACCACGCCACTACCAAGCAAACAAATAATAAATTAAAAATGAGCCTTAACTACCAAGAATTTACAATATACTATTGCCTTATAATTAATTATAAATATTTTATAGTAATAAATAATAGTAAAGGGCTTATGTTAATTATTTATAATAACGACAATAATAATCTTTTTATCCTTTAAAATTTTAAACTCGAGAGCGCCGGACTTACGGGGTAATATCTTAGCGTTTAGTTTATATAAATTTCTTCTATCTAAATGTATTAAAAATGTGATCGTCCATTAGACACCTTATTCTTTACTCAGCACCAAAAATAATGAAAAATATGTTTGTGACATTTTTCGACAGAGAATTATTTTTAGTTATAAACTAGGGTGTATAAGAAAGGCCTAGAATTCATTTATTTTGTATATAATAATTTATTTATGCACATTGTTTATAGCAAAGTATAAACTGCAAAGTGTAAATTCTTACAATACTATTAAATAATTTTTTATGTTAAAAAAGTGATTAAGTATAACAATACATACTTTTTTACTATTTGAATTAATTTATTCTGCTGCAGATATAATGTTAAATATCCAGAAATAATATTCCTGACGATATAAAGTAACGCCTTAGCCCACACGACCAATCATAATTATATGGAAGATACAGACTAAAATTCATGCTCGCTTTTCAACCTCAACGACGTAAAATTAGTTTAAATATATATATATATAGTTTGCCAATTCATATAATTTAATAAATTACACAATTACGCCTTATTGTTATATATACGTAAAACGGAAATATGAAAAACTTATTAATTACTGCAAAATCCTATAATAATATATATTGTTATATAGGACTATATATTATATATAATATTATTACTTGAATAATATAATGTACATGAGAGTATATCCGTAAAAGTTCAATTTTCTGCAGCGTGTTTTGATATTAAGTTTGATACAAAATATAATCAGGAATATTTTATATATTAAGCTCGCTTTATTAAGAGTAAGAAACTATGAAATATTCCTTAAATCATTGCATAATACAATTTGCAGTAATTTTATAGTTATTGTTACGTAATAACAGCACAGGTACTGTGATTGATTCTCTTCTTACGCATACTAATTTGTTATTAATTAATATTCAATATTACGCCTTTTTTAATATTGTGGAAATCAAAATTCAAAAATGCCCGAATTTTATAAATGTGAATTAACGAAATTTGAAAACAGAATTTTTAGTTTAATATTTAAACAGAAATGTTAACTCCTGCAATGAAAACAGCATTTCATACAAAATTTAAATAGGCGTAATTTTTTTAACCATATATCCCAATAGTAAAATTAATAATTATTTTTGTTTAAAATATGTATAAATTGAAATATATACGTATTACATATATTATTTTGCAGATATCAGTTCTAGAGT
>UELV01171785.1:0-10004 GCA_900490015.1 Megastigmus stigmatizans | reverse complement strand
TGCATGGCCTTTTCCAATTGCAGTAACTCTTTTTGTTTTCGGTCGTTTTCTTTTTGTTGCGCCTTCACCGCCTCCGCGTACTTATCAAATTCCGAGTGTTCTTTAGACATTTTCGGTTTTGACCTCGTCGCCAATGTAATGTATTATATAGGCCAAGAATGAAGTTACAATACACACTTTGAACTAGTAACTGTATTTATTATTAATAAAGAAAGAAAGGTTACAATGTTGTTTAGGAGGATCGCGTATTACCATACTCGGCAAGAGCTAATCGAGTTCTGATCGCAACTGGCACTTTCGGGCCTCGCGTCTGCTCGGCTATCGGTGCGCCCTCTTATGGTGGCGCTTATATATACATAGATATACAACACATCTAAAAGCAAATTTTTGGTATAAGATCATCATGGTATAAGAGTATCATGAAAATTCACCGAGTTGATTACTATTTTAAATATATTTCGTAAATTTTATAGAATATCTGGTCATTTCATAATGCAACAGTTGGAAACTTTTCATATATTTACGAAGGACCACAGTGAATTCATATATTTTATAAACATATTTAATTCCACATGTATCAGAAAAGTTATTAGCGCCTTTTCATTTGTTGTAGACATAAAAGGTTTACGAAAAATACATACATGATCAATTTTTAACAATGTGCTTATTAATAAAATTTTTTCAAAACTATACAAAGTAAACATGGATCTCGTTTTCCTGTGTGACGCCAAATTAATGTTCAATTTTTTAAATAAAATGTTTTTCTTTAAATAATTTAATAAGTAAAAAATATTTATGTATACTCCTATAGCATAAATAGTTAAATTTTTTTTTTGGTTAAGCAATCATCATAACTTAAAGGAGGATGCCCACGGGCAATCAAAAAAAATCCTTCAATGTGCAACCTCCCTAACCTGTACAGTCATCTAGAGAATAAAAAAGCAAACATGAATTTTAAAAAATATTTGACATCCTATATAAGGTAGTGGGAACATGAAAAAAAACTGTAGTCAAACATTGAAAAAAGTTTCGATCATACCGATTTTTCAATGTTTGCATAGGTACAATTTTTTTCATGCTTCCGCTACCTTATCGATGAGGATATCAATCGTTTTTTAAATTCATGTTTTTTACAGGTTAGGGAGGCTACACCTTTAATTCAAATTTCAAGGATTTTTAGTATTCTCCTTTTTTTCATCGTGAACCTGCAGTGTGTTTTAATTTTAGAACAAGAGCGAATATTTCAATGTTATCAATTTTAAAATGGTTTAAAATAATAATTGAAAATTCAACTGGGATTATGTGACAGATTGTCCGAGGTGCATATGCCTAGCCTCATAAAAAAATTTGTATGATCATTATCTTACAAAAATATGAAAGGAGTATGCCCATACCTGCCTTTAATTAAATTGTAAGGGGAACATACGAAACTTGCACTATCGTTTAATAGAGTATGAAAAGTTTAGTATTCCCTGTGCTTAATACATGGAAGTAGAAACAGACGTGTATAAGAAAGACACTGATTTTCAATTGAGTTTTTATTAACTTTTACTTCAAGTAAGGGGACCAAATTTCTTTTAATGCTTTAAATAATGACGTAGGTTTCGTGTCTTGCCCCTAGACTCTACTTTTTATTCCAATCTCGTGGACATTCTCCAAAAGTGTCAGAACAATATATTTCATTTTTATATGTTATAATGTTCTACCTGCATGGGTATCGTCAAAAAATTACAGAGGTATAAATTTCATTATAATTGGACATACCTACAATACCTACTCCTTCTGCGCAGGAATTAGATAGCTGGGAAATCGATCTGAGTATTTTGAGCAAGTTAACTCGTCTTTACGCGCAGGAGGGTTAAAGAAATTAACTCTGTATACCGTATAAATGATTTGTGTAATTTTCAGATCATTTATGATCAACAACGGTGACATAACTATATTATATATATAGCTGAAAGTTTTACAATCAAATTGGAATTACTAACAGAATTCGAACATAACATTTTCAAAAATTTTTTACCTAAATTGCGTAAAAAATCAATTTTCATGGTTGCGTTGAAAATTGTTTCTGATCTAATTGATGAAATGCTGATTAAGACGACGGTTAACTCGGCAATCCTTTACGCTATCACGAACGCGGCCGTATATGCGTTCAGTCCTCGTGGTGATCATCTCCATAATCATAAGCGTTCTATGCCAATAATAATGCCTTTAAAAAGAAAAAGATAATCATTCAGTTGCATTATAATTGCAACAATATTCGTATAATAAGTAATGTAATATTTGAAGTAATAAATAAAATTAAAAAACTCCAACTATATAAAATATATTCAATAGCCGAAGTTTTACCTATACATGCTAGTGAGGTATACCTAGTACTGTATAAGTATATCTAGTACAACCTTCCTTAAAATATCAAGTTTTAGAAAAAAATCTCAATAAACACGAGTTTTTTCTGAAGAAAGAATTATACATATAGGTATAACTTCTTCAAAACAATCTCGAAATCAATACTGGTCAAGGTCTTTGAAAAATTAGACTTAAATATATGTCGAATTTTTCTACGACGTACGCATTAAAAGTTACACATTCAAAACGTGAGAAAAAAATGCACATTGGAGTTCAATAATTTGTTTAAATAAATTATTGCGAAATATTTATTCTAGAATCAATATTTCTGCAAAAAAAAATTTCAGGGTTTATTTATAAGAGCGTGAGTATAATTGCGTGATCATTATTAATTTATGGTTCTATTTTTTTTCAGTAGTTTAGAATTAATATTATAGTTTCTAATTGCAGAATTCATAAATCACCTACAATTAGCACTAGATTGCCTAAGGAAGTCATTTTGACTGCTTTTCAATTTCAATTAGAAAACAATTATGTATATAATGACACAGCTTCTTATAATTTTGTAACTTTTTGTTCAACATATAAATGCGTTTATTAATCATTGTAGTTGCCTCCCCCTACTTCATTTTAAACAAATTTCTTTACACATTAGTTATTCTTTCACAATGCAGTAATTTTGACTGCTTTAGTTTCAGTCTTTCTAGTGTTAAACCAACTTCACTGTTCGAATTTGCGCGCACTCATCGAGCCACGAAATTATTCACGTGATCTATATATACATATATACACCTACATGTTAAAAATAATTAAATGTTGATTACGGTTAACTTATCTTAAAAAAAATATAAAATATATGGCAAAGCTGCGCAAATTATAAAAATTATAAGAAACATTTATCAAATTTTTTACGTTTGTAAAGTATTTGCCGGGAAAACTAAATTCTTGGTCAAATGTTCAAACGTATATTATTTCAATTTTAACATTGAATATTTAGTGAGAATAAATTAGACAAATCAGAAGATTAGTGAGAACTATATGAGCATTTAAAGAGCTATTAAACATATTTATGTACGTTTGTTTGAAGAGTAGATATAAAATCAGGCATTTTACACGGGCATGCGCGCAGTGGCCATCAACCTGATCAACCACGTTTTTGTTAGGGCTCGGACAGCCAAAAGAATAAGGAATAAGGAACACGAAAATAGCATTGATTTCTATATTTATATGTATGAAAAATAATAAGTTATTCTTCCATATTCCTCTTATTTCTCATATATATAGGTATAGTAACCAATGCTATTTTCTTATTCCTCATTCCTCATTCTTTTGGCTGTCCGAGCCCTTACTTTCATATGTGATATGTGTGTATATATATATATATATATATAGATTAACCGTCGCGCCTCATTTTCAAAAAGACTGGTGTTCTCTTGCGGTTCTCTCTTCGACGGTTCACCGCTCTTTCGCGCGGAATCCATTACAAGCATCATCCGCTTCGAGAAAGATTCACACAATATAATTAGGTAAGAATGATTTCCAAGATACATTTTCATACTTTTTTAACTAATCTGTTTTATTAAGCCAATTATTTCTTTTGTTTTATATTTATTTTCAATACTGGTAATTTTCGCGGCTTGCACGTGTTGATCTTAACCTACAAAGTTAAATGTTCAATTATCTGTTACTTTTTTCCTATTTAAACGTTATTATCGCTGAGAAGAGGCTTTAGTATGTACAAATAATAGTTTTTCTACTTTGAAATATAATAATATTAAATGAATTACCTTTATTAGTTTGTAGCATGACTAAGAATCAAGCATTGACAAAGAAAGAAAAAAAGCAACAAAAAATGGGTGTAAAAGATGGTTTAGTTGCTAAAAAGAAGGTTGAGAAATTTAAGAATACCCCTACTGGCAAAGTAGCATTAATTAATAATAAGAACAAAAAACAACAAAATGGTAATTCCCCTAATAGTGCACCCAAGGGAAAAGGTAAAAATAACAAGCAATCTCCTGCCCAAAAGAATAAAAAAGTAAAGGCTGAGGAATTGGAAAGTGATGATGACGATTCAGAATCTGAAAATGACAATGAATCTATGGAAGATTCAGATGACGAAGATGTTAAATCTCCTCAGAAAAAAGGAGTAAAAATGTTTAAAGGTTTGAAAGAAGGTGATTCAAATGATGATGAAGATGATGATTCTGATATACAGGGGGAAGATGATAGTGATGATGACGAAGATGACGATGACGATGACGATGAAGATGATATAGAAGGGGATGAAGCAGAAGGCAATGATTCAGACTTGAAAGCATTACTTGGTGATAGTCTTGCCGACGATGATGATGACGATGACTTTAACGAGGATGATGAAAGTGACGATTCCTCTGATGAGGAAGAAATACCAATTAATGAAAGTATTGATGACGATGATGATGACGATGATGATGATGATGATGATGAGGAAGACGACGATGATGATGAGGATGATGATGAAGAGGAAGGAAAAAATCTTGGTTTAAAAGCATTGCTAGGTGAGAGCTTAGTTGATGACGAAGATGATGATGACTTTGATGAAGATGATGAAGAGGATGACGATGATGATGATGTTAGCGATGATAGCGAAGATGATGCAAACCAAAGTACTACAGAGTCTAAATCATCTAAAAACTCGCCTGCAAAGGAAAAAGAAGTCCCTAGATTATCACCAGAAGAACAAGCTAAATTGGATGCCAGGACGATATATGTAGGAAATGTACCAAAAGAAGTAACTGCAAAAGAAATCAAAAAATTATTTAGACCATGTGGAGAGATAGCAAATGTACGTATCAGAGGTGTTGTAGCAGAAGATGACAAGGTGTCATCTAAGGTAGCAACTATTACAAAAAAAATGCATCCAAAAGTGCAAACAGTGTACTTCTACGTTGCATTTAAAGAAGAAGCCTCTGCAAAAGAAGCACTTAAATTCAATGGCCACAAATTGGGAAATAATACTCTGAGGGTGGATCTTGCCAGTTCAAAAAACGCTGATCATGATCAGAAGAAAGCAGTCTTTTTAGGAAATCTTCCATTTGGTTAGCATTGTACTTTTAATATAAACATTATTTGTTAAAATTATGATTTTGGAATAAAATTTAATATTTTGAATTATTAAAATAATTTAATTAATATCTGTATAATTTTAGAAATCACAGAGGATGAAGTACGTGCACATTTCAAGGCATGTGGTGATATTGAATCTGTTCGTATCATTAAAGACCGTAAAACAGGTTTAAGTAGAGGTGTTGGATTTGTTAACTTTGTAGAACAAGACTCTATAGCTTTGGCATTAGAATTAAACGAAACCAATTTGAAAAACCGTTCAGTAAGAGTAAAAATATCCAGTCCTGAAGCTAAAGGAAAGAAAAGGAAACATGGGGCTCAAATTCAAAAATACAAACAGAATGATTTTAAAAAGAAATTTAAAGATGGTAAAGGAAATGCTGTAGCAGTTGAAGTGAGTATTTATATGAATATATTAAATCTTTAATAATAGAATGAAAATATATTTCAAAAAAGAAATGAGAATGAATAATATTTAAAGATCAGTTTTTTTTTCTAACTTTTTTCTTAGTAATAGAAAATCTTAATTTTTCTCTACTGAGATTTTTTTATTTTTATAATATTGAAATTCTTTCTGAACTGTCCAAAAAATTCAATAAAAATTTATAATTTATTAATAGTTTGTATTGTCACGAAAATCGATTATAGAATTATAATTTTTATTTTATCAATATTATCAAATTATTCATTGCATATTTTATATTTAATGATGTCATTTCAGAATCCTAACAAACAAGGAAAAAACCAACGAAAGAGGTCACAAGGTGAAATGAAAAGGGAGAAATCTAGTGGAACTGAAATTCAAAACCCATCACCCATGAAAAAAGAAAAAAGTTCATTTCAAGGACAAAAAGCTGATACGAAACAAAAATCGAAGGCCAACAAGATGAATAAGAAAAAGAAAATAATGGCTGAGAAGCTTACATCTGCAAAAAAAAATCGCAAAGATGACTGACTAAAATAAGTTTTTGAATATTGAATAATTTGTCATAATTCTATTTTTTATTGAATTTTTTAAATGAATGAATGCGTACAAAATCGTTATAATGTTGTGGCCCGTGATTCATGCTTAATAATTTTAAGAATCATTGTTAATTTAAATATCTATAGATTGAGTGTATGTATTTCCTATGTATGTACAAAGTGAAAATGAGTGTTTTATAAAGAATAGATAATTAAATCTTATTTTTACATATTTTCACATTCCTCTTCATTATTTGTATTAAGGATTTTTATTTTATTTTGTAATTTAAGTGGAAAGTCATAGATATTTTTTAAAGCGCAAATTTTGCAAAATCGTTTAGCATAAAATAAACTGCATTCCATACAAACGGAATTTTGGCAAATACTACAATCAGCACCTAGAACTAGGATTTCTCCTCGATTAGTAGGACTAAACGGATCTTTCATAATATAACAATCTTCTAAAAATGATAAATGCTTAGCAAATGGTGGCTTAGTCCCTTTATAATTATAACGTTCTTCTAATTCACAACAAAAACATTTCCATATGCCACTAGAATCCTTATCTGGGTCTTTTACTGCTGTTATATCTTCAGTATCAGAATTTGTCATGTCAAGTGTATCTTTTGAACAACCTGCAACTGCTTCCATCCTAAAAACAATGTAAAATGAATCAATGAAAAATAGAAGTTTCTTTCCATACTTTGAGAAACTTCTTTTATTTAATTTTTTTAAACAAAAAAAGAATTTGACAATTTTAATTACGAATAGAAAAACATATTGTAACAGTAATACCATTTTATTTGTACATTTTATAAATTTCAATAATAAAAATGTTATATTTGCTTTTAATATATTTTTTTATTTGATTGCTTATTTTTTAAATTTATCATACATGAAATTGGTGTTAAAAAATTTAACCAATATAACATCATATTTCATTTTATTTAAATACACAAAAAGAAGTTAAAAATTAAATAAAATGTATTAGACATGCATCAGACAGCTGTAAAAATCTGCTTATAAAAAAATTAAAAGTTTAATGAATTAGGAAACAAGTTTGAAAACCAAACACAATTTTCATTAAAACTTTTTTGAAATAAATTTATTTACAATTGAACATTTCTACTATTATAAATATAACAACAAACATAACATCAATTTTTACTAGTCTTTAGCGAAGCTTCGACTTTTTGAGATTCTTGTGGCCACCACCTCGGTTTCATAACTTTCAAAACACTATCTTTAACAGTTAATGTTTTGGAAGTCAAAGCTTCTGCAATTCTTATTAAACCTAATCCAAATGTTCCTTCTTGACCTTTAATTTTTCCAACAACTTTTCCAGATTCATTTGTTATGTTTTCATCATATTTAAATGGATCTTCACAAACATTGCTTAGTATCAGTGGCATAAGGCGTTTTCTGACCACACCAGTATGATGTGTTCGAGCAGTTAATTCTTGTCCAATATAACAACCTTTATGAAAACTAACACCGTGTAAGTAATCACAGTTTACTTCTAGAGGAAAAGATGATCCAGGTGGAAGATCTTGAGCTCCTTCTCCAATTCCTAATTTATATCGAAAAGCTTTGTAACTGGAGGCATTTTCTTGTATTGTGATGTTTGGTTCCAAATGCTTGATGATTTCATTGTGTGTCACATTTGATTCTGTCAAAATTCTTAAACCTAATTCAAATATTCTAGGGTCACTATATATGCAAATATTGTTGACTAGTTTACTAGATTTGTTGTCGTTTGTTCCACAAGGGAAAATTTTTCCTTCTACTTTTGGAGTCTTTACCTCATCATCATAATTAGTTTCAGAGATTATGTTTGGATCATAAACAGCCCAGACTTTCATATTGTTGTCTAATCTTTCAATATCTACTTTTCTTCGTAATTTATACATTTTTAAATGTCTTAATAAACTGTCCACTGTAGAAACATCACATTCTACATAAAAAATCTCTTCTTCTTGTGCTTTATAAATTATTGTATCATATAAAACTCTCCCTTTTATATTTAAAAAAACTGAGTATATGCTCATCGATCCTTCCTTCAAATGCCTCATGTCATTTGTAATTAGGCCTTGCAGAAAATCTGATACTTCATTTCCTGCAAGTTGGAGTAAAGTTCTTTGGTCTAAGTGAACAAGACTTTTTGTTGCTGCTTGCGTTAAATTATGTCTTACAAAGTTTTGATTGTAACTGCATTTTGTAAAGCAATGTCCAAAAATTCTTGTTGATTTCATCATTTTGAATGATAAATACGTTGTTCGAAAAGTAAAAATTGACATTAATGGATTACATAAATAGAAGTAAGCTGTGTATCAGTATAGTAAATTATGGGTTGCTTATATTATGCATTATATCAAATAAGCAAACTTTTACATTTCGCTGCAATAAAAATATACAATATTTACTAATTCATCATTTTCATAATTTATACTTTTCTAACCTTTTTGTCGTCTTATAATTCTATAATGCAATATAAAACGGATCAACTGATACTCGGTTGTTGCAACATATTTTGAAACTTTTTCACAAAAAGTTGATTAATTAATAATTTTTATTTTTTTTTTGAAATGTACTTATATGTTATAATTACTCGAAAACCAATCAACCACATGGACAGTGTCACAGTGTACTATGAACATTATTGTGATTGGTCAGAGCTCTGAGTATTGCGGCAAATGGTGAAGCACGAGCTCAATTATTGGGTTAAGTTAGGTAGATTTATATATATAGATAGACTAACATTATATATATTGGGATTTGGGATTTAATCCTGGTGAACATGATAGCCTATAGGAACAATGTACTTATTTAAATAGGAATTAAAAAGAGTGAGAAAAATATATTAGATATATACAAGGTATGGGAAACTTCTTCTTTTTTAATCTTTTTTAATCGTTTTAATTATTTGATTTATGTAAATATTTTTATTTAAGAGGATGTGCTATGGTCGGAAAGATTTCTACCTTACCGGTTCTTGCATTTAACGAAATATGCAGCCATAACCCACCCATATTTATTAATAGGGGAAGATGGGGCATGGTGAGCCTGGCGGGTTAGTTGGGCATTTTAATATTAAACCGTGAATGATTGTTTGAAAACAAATAGTCACGAAAAAGTATAAATAGATATATTAGTTTCTATATCTGAATATTTGAAATGAAAAAAAAAACTGTTTTGACTTAATTTTATAAAGATTAAATTCGGAGCAGTGAAAAACCAATGGCTCCATTTTTCAATTTGCTGCATAAACATGAGTACATGTCAGATCGGATTGAAAGAAAATGATTTTGAAAGTTTGACTCTTAAACTTTCAAGTCCATTTTTATTTTTTCGATAAATATTTTTAAAATATGTAAAATATTCATTTTAAAAATCGTTGTAAATGGGGCACGACGGGCACCAGGGAGGGGCACAAAGAGCACACAGCGACGCGGCGGTTGGCAACGGCTGTACATTTCGAAGTCATAGCCTAACCTTTAAACTAATCTGTAAATAGTGCAAACAGTGCAAGAGACTGTGATGGGCTGATCCGGGGTTTTTCCATTTAGTTTTAAGTTAGATAATAA
>UELV01171781.1:0-35033 GCA_900490015.1 Megastigmus stigmatizans | reverse complement strand
AAGTTAAATTAATTATTTTTTCAATAAAAGAAATAAATTTTACTTTTTTTTTCTTGTAAATTTCATGAGAATCTGCAGCATATTTAAAAGCATTGAAATTTTGCTTTGAAAAAAGTAAAAATTCACCATAAAGTTAGCATATTTTAATTTAAATCTTGGGAATATTTATGAATAATAGGGGTACTTTTTATGAAAATTTAGTGTGTCCCAGTGCTACTATAAAAAAAAGTAAATTTTCTTAAAAAAATCGTAAATTTTACTACTAAACTTTTCTCCGTGTAGATATTTTTAAACGTCAAATTTTTGTATTTATTAATTATCTTATTCTTCTTATATATAAAAAATTTTATTTATTATATACTTGGTATTGGATCGATAACATGCCCACATTCGTGATGAATTCTCGCATTTTGAACATTCTTAATACTCCAATTTTGAGAGTTTTGAATTAAGACGAGAATTTCGCACACAAAATTGTATTCATTGTTTCCCGGCTAAATGGGTGAGAGCTTTTCTCGTCCACTAGTACACTTATCAGACTCATCTATATGTAGAGCTTATACCCATCCAAACTTATCACATAAGTATGCGTATTATACGAGAAGGAATGTCTGCATCGTACTAACGATGGTCAGCAGGCATTCCAATGGCTGAAACGCATACTTTCAATGTTAATTACCCTAATTAGGTAAGTATTTGTTTCACTTTCCCAACATCTGTTTATTTCCGAAATGCCTTTTATACGGGTTCTTTTTTCATTATCGCACACGTGTAGATCTAAAGAAACTGTAATTAAACAGTTCGCCAACACGAGTATTGGGACTAGAATTTTTATTCATTGGTTCGTACTGATCGACTCATTAAATTCATATTAGTACAATTTAATTCTATTTATTTAAATGATCACATAACTTTAGACTCTAATTAGTCTCTTAAATAAACTCTTTGAATATAGTTCTTATTCAATTTATTAATTCAATCGTCTTAATTTCATGATAGTTGGTCTTTTCGTACCTGAACTTTAAAATATACTTTACTACAAAAAATATCAGTTATTTCGATGTGTAATGATATATTTAGCTTGAATCATACGTACAGTCTGTGTCGAAGAGGAGCACTTTTTACAAATTCTGCTATAATTAATAATTTTCTGTCTTGTAAGAATCAAAGCATGGTTAAGAAAAGGGAAAAGAAAATAAATTTTATTTTATTTTCAAAATATATTAAGATTAACAAAATTAGTAGAGTTTCTACCGAGTCTTTAGTCAGAAAAAACATATTTTCAAAACTAGATAATTTATTTTTTAGGTTCACGATAGAAACACTATTTGCTGACAACGGCATATCCGCAAAACTCCATCAGTTAATTTTAAAAATCTATAGAACCTAATTTAGTAAATAAAAATACAGTTGCACATATTTTCCTTCATAAAGTATATATAAAGATAAAAACTTTGAGCCATCTAACATTAATTTGTAGGATATTGGCGAAATTTAATGAAACAAGAAAAATATTTAGATTTTATATATAACTGTAGTTAATTTGTAATGAGCTCAGTATACGCTACTTTAGATAGATTCATGTGATATTTTAATACATTAGAGCATTAACAAAATTAATTAATTATAACCGTTTA
The DNA here is from genome assembly GCA_900490015.1 of Megastigmus stigmatizans. Classification (NCBI taxonomy): domain Eukaryota; kingdom Metazoa; phylum Arthropoda; class Insecta; order Hymenoptera; family Megastigmidae; genus Megastigmus; species Megastigmus stigmatizans. The sequence continues at coordinate 33,396 of UELV01171781.1, read as the reverse complement.
TATCTACATTGTCGCAGTGTAGACTAACAGAAAATTTTATCACTCATCATATTTTTTTAATTCCTTCGAGTATTAAAACAAGAAATTATACCCTTTTATATAATATTAATAATCATAATCTTAATTAATGTGAAAAATATATATCTTTTATTAGATAATAATAGAACCAACTGTGAATAACTTGAGATACTTAAAAATGTAAGTTACTTGAGAGTAGTGGATACGTATTCTGTAAAATATCATATAATAACTATAATATAAGTCATGTTTCGAGCAACTACTCTGAAATTGTCAGCCTAATAAGTAGACATCATAGTATATGTATCTCTCTCTCTCTCTCTCTCTCTCTCTCTCTCTCTCTCTCTCTCTTTGTGCAAAAACATGAAGATTTTCTCAAATAAGACCTTCCCTATGTTAAGTCGAGGAATTTTGATCTACCAGCTTAGAGTTAATTTATACAAGGTCCGAGGACTGCCGTGTTATCCTACAATATAATTGTGTGCTTGAAATGATTAGTCGGTGCGCGCGGCGAACGATTTAGCTATACACCGTTTTTTCTTATTCGACGTTTCGCTACCTCCGCTTATACTCGATAGTAAAATTACACGAGAAACAACGAATTTAGCGGACTTTCGTCACTGCAGCTGATTTTTTCTGTTATTATTCAGAGAGATACCTACGCGACTCGAGCGGAATGCAGATCTACACTCTGAGCATTTTACCTTTCTCTTATTGAGTGGTTTGGAGCGCGTGCGCTAACGATATATATATATATCGAGAGAGAGAGAGAGAGAGAGAGAGAGAGAGAGAGAGAGAGAGAGAGAGAGAGAGAGAGAGAGAGAGACTGAAACAAAGTGCCAGGGTTTGGATCGTTGAACCACTCACGCTTTGGGATATTAGTTCGAGGTCAAGTTGTTTAAATGCAAGTTACTCTTGATATTTTGCATACCTATACTATACTGTTACTTTGAGAATTATCGAAAAAAAAGAGCACGAGCACAGTTCGAGACAAAAATCTTTTAGAATAAAGCAAGCACTGCAGCTGACCACGTGTTATATAAGAGATAAAGTTTTGAAGGACTTTTTGAATGATTTTCTCGCTTTGAGCCGCAACGATCTTTCTATCGATGTTTATTGATATTAAAAGTCATCATGAATTCATTAATGCACAGATTAGTTCTGTATTAATCATTATCGATATAAAAGTATTTTATTATTACATCTGATTATTGTTTGTTTGCATTGCTTATTATACTCCTCGATCCATTAAAGCAATGTCTCTACTGGAATATGTAAAAATCACTATTCTAAATTAAAATGACGAATTTGAACGAAATTTCCTCTTATTAACGAAAACTTTTTTGCCTGTTAATTTTTATACAAGATATGAATATAAAAAAATTCTTTAAGTTTACGCATTTCTTATCCTAATTCTGCAATGGTAAAAAACTAAACGATGGGAATCGAAAGTAAGTATACCTATTACTTAGAGTTACTCACGCAGTTCAGCGACTGTTTACTTTCTGTAAAACTTTTTTTCGAATCTCGCCTATATCCAAAATTTAGCGCAGTCTACATTTAGCCTAATGAAATTTTTACGAACGTGACTGTTATTCATCCTCTTGACTTGCAATACGTGTTGCAACGAGCAACAAGGCGTTTCAATTTTTTCTGATCATTCCGATATGGATCTATAAAAGAGTTAACTTTTTTTATCTCAATAACCGCGCCAACTAAGAAAATATTCGATGCTTCCTCCTCTTTCAGGAAGAGAAATCGCGACGAGAAAGTTTTATCTCGAGTGTACAATATTTGTGAATGTATTTATTTTTATTAGCACGATCTGTTTTTAAATGTGTTGCAATACGAAAATCTGCTTAACCGTTCATAGGTACGATTCATTTTAATTTTCCTTCCCAGCTTCTTTTGTTTCAAAATATTGTTGAGATAAAGTATCTATGTAAAACAAAATACGAAAGATACACGATCGATAAGTTTTGTCACCAGTCAAAGTGAAAACGTATGTATATTTTCGCAATATCCGCGGCTTCGAAGTAAAGCTCAAACGTGAAAAATATCGCGACGCTTACCCCGTTATTTTAAATGATAAGTAGCGACCGTAAGTGATAATAAACCAGATTCTGAATGAGTTGTGAATAACTACAAAGTTGTGAATAAATACAAATATGCATATATATTTGTATTATACTTATAAATATACTCACATTGAACCTTTGGCCACAGTCATATTGAGATTCTGTAGGACATGATTAGGGTTCTTCTTGCTGCCATAGGTTTTGAAGGCATGTCGCACACTGACCGCCTGCTGGCGGTTCCAAGCCTGACTGTTGATGCCCGGAGTGGCAAGTATCGGACTGGGCGTCAACACGGCCGCCGCGTCGTTATCTGCGCTCGGCTGCATGATGGCCAGCCCTGCACCTAAACTGCTACAGTTCTCGGATATACCTGTGCCCGTTGCCCCGCCGTCGCTGCAATCACAATTAAAGTCTTTCGTTACTACCCAACACCTATTCTGCTTCACAAAAAATCCCAGAAGGATTTTGTGCGGGATTTTTTCATCAGAGTCGGTTAGATACATTTAGCTGATCAACATATCTACGAGGGATTATTTGTACAGATCAACAAGTAAATATACATATTATTCTATATATTTATACATATGTATATATAGATAGTCAGTCAATGTAGAGGTTCGAATATCAATTATAGAATATAGTAAATTAATGCTGGACGTGTTAATGGATCGACGTGAAATACACACTACAATTATATAGCTTACTGCGCAGAAAAGCTGCAAATTAACTCGTACTCACAATTTATAGAGCTTACTATATAAGGTATTATATTATTATTGTTATATATTATTATTATAATTATGCAGAAGTTGTATACATAAATTAATTAAAGCTTGTTCCGTAGTTGAAAAACAATATAATTAGAAGAATCACGCAACATGTGCAGCGTTAGTATATAAGACTATAGCTATTATACAAGAAGAATTCATTCGCTGCCCCTTGGAGGAACAATTTATCGTTAGGGAATAGGTAGACGTTGCGCATCCCCGCTAACCGGCATAATTCCTCTATAATAGGTAATAAATACTTTATAGTATACTATAGGTAATAAGTACAAATCATTAAGGCTTCGTCTTGACAAGGCTTTCCGAATTAAATCCACTTGATCCGAATCTGGGGGCGCGCAAAGAATTTCGGTGAACCTGCATTCTGCTCGAGTTGGTTTCTCGTCATGGTCCCTTATGTAACTATACCCGTATAATTTAAAGCATCAGCAGTAGTCTCAGTTTTCCCACTACAGGCCTCGTAACGCACAGTCAGCGATTCGATTATGGAAGCAATGGCCTAGACGAATTGCAGCAGCTGGATTGCCCATTGGCCGCTGTGTAAACTTGTGTGTAGCTGTACTTGTTGACCGATTACGCAACACGGACACACTCGAGGCTTTCTTTTTCACTGACGATAGCATGGCTGCGTGCGCGAGCGGCTGCCTTTTCGTTCTATTGGGCAACACCTCGTTCGCTGATGCATACGTGTGTATATACTCGGGCGACGCACGCACCTGCGATCTTCGGTACACGCGTACTCGTGCATGCTGACCGGTAGACTCGTTCTCGGCAAATCTTTCTCTCTCGCTCTCTTATAAGTACTTCTCGTGTACATGTACCTAGTAGTGTCAGGGTGGCAGCTTTTGCAACGGATAAAGGAAATCCTTTAGATCAGCTGCCGGCTTTTCCTGATCACTTCTAACCTTCTACTGTTTATTTTGACTCTTGTTTACGAATCTCGGAATGTGAATGTCATTCCTACCTCAAAAGATGATTCATTTCATAATTAGCTCTCGTTGAAAAGAATTTCAACCTTTCACGATGAATTTCCGTTCAACGTAATACGATTCTATGGTTTTCAACTGGCATTTCAATAATTAATAATCAAATTCCAAGTAAAACTATTCTTAACTCTTAATAATGGCACAAAAATAGTTTTACGTGCAGTTTTTTTGGTTCGGCACTCCCGAAATACCAGTGTCGAAAACCTATATCGACTATAATGGTGGATTATGAGCCAAAAAAAAGCGAGAAACAGTGAACTTTTCCTTATGCCTCTATTGCCTCGGCGATGGGCGCCTCCGATGAGCGATGGGCACCTCCCAGTATAATACATCATGTGTGAAACACATACCTGTGTTAAAACAGTCTCTAATTAACAGGTGTCAAAATCACTTGTCGTTATGTGTTTCTGTGTATGCTCGTGTTAAAAGTATTACTTATTCTTCACCTGCAGAAAAGCTGATAAACTTAGCAGACAATTTTCTAAAAAAATTTCAAAAAAAAACATTTTAATCATTTGGATGCGAGAGAAAAACTAAATTGCTTATCTTTTGGTTTGGAAATATAATAAAAGATTTTAGAAGAATATATCAAATTTTTCGATTTGCTTCCGTTGCCACTCCATGGCTGTGGATTTATTTCATATATAGTATATTTCTCTCTATCTATTACACAATTTCGCCAACGATTACGGCAAAGAAAAACTTCTTCCTTTGGGTCAAATATCGTATATTCTATCGAGCACTAACTCCGATCACTATTATCTCTAATTATATTAGATGCATAAATTTTTTTCTGAATACAAGCATATCTCCGTCATGTTACGCCGTATTGAAATAATCGATTAAAGGTGCAATAACCAATAGTGCAATTATTTAAAAGCGAATCCATAGATATTTCTATTATATCTATGAAGTCACATATTTCTGCTTTGTTTTCAATACAACAAAATTGTACAAATACGCAAATACAAATAACAAATAAAATTTAGCAAATACTAGATAATGTTAAATTTTTGTGCACCCGCGAAGGCGATATGAATTAAATCATGTAGCCGCAGGCAATTAATCAAAGACCATAAATTATATGCAAACCGCAAGCAAGTATTGGTGTATTCATAAAATATATAGCTCCTTACGCAGACTTAATTTTTCATTACGCTGCTTTACACAATTCCTAGCAGCTTTCAAAACATTCTTGCCAATATGTAGTTGCTAAATTATTACTCAACGATACTAAATATGCTTCTTTATAAATCCCCTCGTTGAAAAATGTGGACCGAGAAGAAAAACAAAAGAAAAGTTCTGGTTCTTCCCTGCGGTTTCTTAAAATAACTTATCGATCAAGGAAAATCGGTATCTCCAAAATGCAGCTATTCTGAGAAACGCATAATCACCATTACGATTGTTAAAATGTTGCCTTTCACTCCTTGCAGTAGCAGTTGCAAGACCAGCAATAGCAAAAGACGTTGGTGTATGTGTAATTGTACGCGTGGATTTTCTCAACCGCGAGCCGGACGCACGTGAACACTCACTGGACGCTTTAAAGACAGTAATTCAATGATTTTTTAAGTCTCGCCCATTTGTTTGGTCACTTTTTTACAACTACTCTGGCTTCTTTGTAATAGAAAAGCAAATGTTTCAGTGGAATTCAAATGTTTTAGAACGGTTTTTAATTCCAATCGGATACAAACATCTGCGACGATAATAATATAATAACAAGTGTATTATAATGAAAATTAAACATATTTATATGAAAATTGTACATCACAGAATTCACAACAAACTTGAGTAAATTATAAATTTCGAATTTCACCTTAGACAACGATAAAGGAGCGGCTCATGGATGAAGTACTTGCCTTACAGGAGGAATATAGAGTCTATAACCAAAAATAATTAATTGGGATTGTCTGAATTTAACTGTTGGCGGTGAGTTTGCTTCTACCAAATAATATTTCCGTGCTTTATTGCCTTTTACTAAAACTTTATGAGAGTGCTTGTTCAAATCGAGTTTCCTTTTTTGTTAGTAAGGCCATTATAGCCATGCTATATGCCATATCTAAAGTTTAAAGTCTGTAATAATCCATCGAATGCTGGAGTGCTGTTGTGACAGGCTCGAGGGCTGAGCCGCTATTGATGGACTGGTTTAAACGAATATTAGTGTAAAAACTTCTGAGATATACAAGTTAGTTAACTAAGAGAATGTGAATAGTTACCCGTGCTTATTTACGAGCAATTGCTGCTTCTTCGTAAAACTGTAGCAGAACGTTTAAAAACTGGTTTAAAAACTCTGATTAATTATTAAATATATTCATAACGTTTGTATATGTACAAATAACAACAAGAGAAATAAAAGCTGATTATTCTTGTGAAATCATTGTCAAAACATTGAAGGTGCGTTGTTGTAATTTTTTCTATTAGCTATTAGGTACATGAAATAATCTATGTATAAGCTCTAGAAAAAGAGCTGAACAACAATAAAAGCTTATAACCTCATTGGATTTCGGAGTTGACATATGAATTTTTGTCACGGCTGTATTCCAAAATGCGAGACTACAATCGCCACGTTTTAACGAAGCTCGCGAGACTATCCCAAGTATTGTGTACGAAATAATTGTGCAAGCCCGAAAAAAGCGGCACATCGGCATTTCGCGTACTTATGTACAGATCGAGATACGACGCGTGCATCGCGAGGCCGCACGCGTGTGGACACACATAATTTTTTCTGGGCCAGGGTCGCGTGTCATCTTTCCTCTTTTTTTTTTCTTTTCGTCCTCAAGGTCCTCCTCCTACTCTTTTCTCTCGCCTTTTTTTCGCAGTACAGAGAGGATGCCCAACCAGCCGACCGATCGAGCTTCGTTCGGTTTCGTATCGACCTTCGCGCGGCGTCGGTATATTTTGCAAGCGATGACTTTTCCTTTGTGATGTCTCTCTGCGACTGCGTGTGTACACAACATCGCGTGCTCGAGTACCGCGCACATCGGTCGTAAGAGAAGAAGCGAGGATCGGTTGCACCGGTTGCGTTGCCAAACTAAAAGCTTTCCACGAGGATATTGGGCTGATGGGATGCGTCGCGTCGCGGCTGATTGACGCGAAGGAAAAGTATTGCGACTCTTCCAACGGTGCCATCGTTGGCCTGATCTTTGTACTAAATCATTGTAGTGGCAAAGTGCTGCAACATTTTCTTCCATCGATACTTTATATATGCCCAAAAAACGACATACGCTATACGTGAAAAATGCTAAAGATAAATTGAGACTATTACTTGAGTATGACTATACTTGTTATTAACTCGTGCTTCATACGTATTTTTTCATTATCAACTTTTTAAAATCCTCGAAACAAAACAAAACCAATATACTTAGTGACTTTAAAATAAATTCAAGTTTTCATTTGCTTATCTTATTATGTGCTTACAAACGCAAACTATATAATTGTAAATTACTTTCTTTGCGGGTCTCAATCAACGTAACTTTAAACATTATTTTCAAGTTTAAACTTGAACTGCTTTTCCAACAAGAAATTGACGTTTTTTGATACGGTGCCAAAATCCAGAACTAAAACAACCCAAATAGAGTACAACGCTTTTACTTGTATTAGTTTTGTATATTTATACTATTGAAAGGTGAAGTACTAATTAAACTTCATAATTTATTTATTTCTTTAGTATTCTTCATCTGAATTTTTAATTAATTAAGATATAAGCATAAAGTAGTCGACTGCTAGTGCCTTTATTCCTTATTTATAAGGAGATGACCAGGTATGTGGGGTCCGGAGTACGTAAAATAATTAGACCCGTGTCTCAACATTTTTCTGAATGGGTTCTAGCTGTGAAGATATTAAACAATTCATGTGGATTTTATACATACGTGTATATATATATATGTAGATAAACATTGTGAGCGTAAAGAGCGGTGATATTTTTATTTCCAGGACCTATTTCATAAAACGCCGATACACGGGTCTCATTATTTAGCACAAAATGTAATTCCTGAAAGTTTCAAGAAAAGAAGAGGCTACATTAATATCGGAACATTAACTTTTATTGGGTTATTGAACAAAATTTAATTCAGAATTGTTTCTTTTTTTAATAATCAAGCGAGAAGATAAAGTCACAAATTAAAGCCAACAGCTCTAATGTATGTCTATAATAATTTACGTCTCGTATCCAACAATGACCCTCTTTTCTACTGTCTCAATATTTAAACGAAGATATTATTATATTTCAAAAGTCGTTTCCTTCGAACTTAAATAATACTTTTGTCAATCTTACGAGGAAAGAACCATCAGGACAAAATTTATTTTACTTTTCCTACTTAGTTTCGTTCCTTAGTTGTCCATGCACAGTCATCAGGTATGATTGAAGAAGGATATTTTTTACAATGACTTTACATTTGCGATAAAATGTGTACACATGCGTTGTCGCTAGTAGATCTTGACTTATACTTTGAAGCAATTAACTTTTCGTCTCCGAGTTTCATATTGTTAATGAGTAGGTTAAAATTTTTAATCGCATAGTTAAAGCTCGTAAAGAAGTACTCGAAAGAATTTTAGTATTTTTTACGTAAAACGCGAAAACGTTATCAATACCAAATTTCCAAAGCTGTTTTTAATAATTGCAAGATTTTTCATCATTTGCTAAGTGCTTTGAGATAAGTTATTCAAATATAAGCATATATCATAGTTGTTTCCGGTACAATTACTATTATAAAATTATTGTAAGAGACGCAAATAAATTGCCATAAAGTTTATGTAGCTTGCATATTCGTAGTATAAAAATACGTAGCTCGTTCGTATGATGCTTCAACCGAGCGGCAACGACGAGGATCCCGCAATCCGACATCGCTGAACTCGCAGGAGAAATCGAGAGTGCACATAAGTAGTATACATGTACACCTGCATAAATGTATACGCATGTATGTAGATGGGTGGAGAAAGAGAGAAGACTGGATCACGAATACGCAATAGCACGATTTTATTCTGTCGGTACAAAAATTTCCTGCTTGAAAAATGCTTGATAGCCTTATATGCATGTATATGAGTTATCGCAAGGATTTGCAAAGACCCGAAAGTAACTCCAGCCATTATGCACTTTTCTGCTGCATCGTTGTAATCTCTTAGCTTTTATTTTAGAACTTTGATCTCTCCCTAAGCCTACCTGCTACATTACATTCTAATTCACACTTAAGAAAATTGAATAGCTTATAATATCACCCTTTAACTAAAGACAAGCTCTACTTCAATGGAAATTAAAGCCAACTTCACAATTGAAGCGTTTTCTCTGATTTAATCTAGCTATATGTGTCAGTCAAGTATAATAAGTAAATTCTCACTTGAATTTGATTGGGAAGATTCGAGTGAATCGTATTTAAAAGTTGAGTCTAAAAATAAAGGTAATCGGACTGCGTATCACAAGTTAAAGTATATTATATTCCTCCGTATATAATATACCAACTTATACATTGGCATAAATATGTATTCATCAGTGTTGTATCATAGAGAACAATTCTGATTGATATAGATAAAAAAGTGACGAAAAACGTGGGTATTCTCACTTTTCAATTATAGGTAAGTGCATAAAGGAAAAGTTTTTTTTTGTTATTGAGTGGCGAGAATGTACGATCTTTTATATTCATTTTAATTAAAAACTTTTGGAAAATAATAATAGAATTCATTGAAAAAAAAAGTGAAGTATTTACTATGAAACGCTTTCCGGGGGTGTTTGAGTTACCTATTCTCAAAAATTAATACTCCTATGAATGTAAATGTTAAAAGTTGTATAGCAATTGAAAGGCGAGTGTTTGTTAAATAGAACAATGCCTTAAAAATTAAGTTAAGCATGAATAAGTTATTATTTTGAGTAAAAACCGTTTTGCAAAGTTTTGTTCATATTATAAGATAGCTCGAACGCACTACGTCTCACTGTTTTTTCTTAAGTCAATATTATAAAACTTGATGCTAAGCCTAATTAATGACAATTAGCTTCGTTTTATTTGCTGCGGTAATATATGTACCAAAGCCCTACAGACGTAAAAAGGAACAGAAACACATAGAAAATAATATATTTACCAACATTATTCTTATACCTTTACCTATATATTTTCCTGTTCTTTTTTAAGGGTTTAGCCCCTAATGATTATAGCATGTACAAAAATTATATTATTACGAACTAAAAAGCTGTTTAATGCATTTTAATAACAACTATGTATAATAAGCATATCTATATAGGTTAGAAGCGTATATTTTATAACACTGTATACTGTTTATGTAAAGGTTCAATTTTATTACACACAAATTAACTGGATATTTCACTTTCTCAAAACAATCGACAAAGTCGGTAAAATCCCATTTGTCAGGTTGCAAGAAAAACGAAGAGGTTTCGTGATTCACTAAGTTTCATCGAAATTTTTACGCTCGCTTATTACCCAGTATTTATTGTCCGGACTGTACCAACATGGTCAATATTGAGACAATGAACTCTTGCGAAAACGTCGAGGCGTTAATTTTGCTTTAACGATTTTTTATTCTTATAGTTTCTTTTTTAGTCTAAGGTGTGAAATCCGGCATTGCGATTAGTTTGAGTAGTGACGCATTTACGAGAAAATTCAATTTTTTATCCTATTATATTTTCCAAAAATTAATTTTTAATTTTAAGCTACAAAAAAATCAGGATTTAAATAGATACTTTTAATTTTTGTTAAGGAAATAGATTATCGATATAAATAAGAAATAGCCAAATTTATAGTCCACTTCATACGCTTCATTCTTTTTTCGAATTTACAATATTGATTGCATTTTTATTATTATAGAGATACGTTTTAAAGTTTTTATAGTTAATAATTTTATATAATTGAAATTCATAATGCTGGTAATGATTATAAAGTCATAGTATTCATATGATCGTAAAGTAAAGCTCCTCAAAGTATAATTTTCATTTACTATCGATAAATAGTTTCGTGAGAAATTATTAAAAGTGTGAAATATTTAACTTTTTCCAACTTGATTGAATTACAATTACTAAAATCTTCCATGTATATATATATTATATATATATCCATGGAAGATTTTAGTAATATATATGCATACTTTATGCTCTAATAATAACGACTGCGTAGTTACAATCTTACAACATATACATAAGGTAATAAATAAATACTCTTTATGAAATGCAGGGGAAATAACGCAATCTCATGGTGCTCAGGGATGCAAGTGGTGTACAGCTATGTCAGAAAATGTGTAGCGGCCGCGACGAGAATTCCGCATGTCGTAACAAGGAGGCAACGCGCAACGCACCCCGCACTCACTAACAATTACACGATTACGTGAATTAGGTAATAACTTCCGTATTGCCGTTCCGTTATTTCGGTTTTCTCTGCCCCTGCTCTTTCTTCCTTTTGCTTGCACACATTTGGAAGATGAGAGTTTATTGAGGCTTTTGGAGGATTTTGATAGTGAGACTTCACATTTGCGTCTCGGTTTGTTATAATTATAACCTGTATAATGTTTATAAGTTTCTGACTTTATATAATAGTATACTATAAGCCCCAATGTTCTTGCTTTAGATTTTTTTATTTACTTTTTAACCACTCCTGAATCGATCAGCAACTTATTCGTCATCTGACACGTACACATGAATGACCCACTTTTTCCATTACACGCTTGCATATAAGGAGCCAAGAGATTATGTATTTACAGGTATACACAGGTCCAGGCAGATTTTTTGCTACGGTCCAAACAGAATAAATTTTTTTCACTGAAAAGGTAGGGGAAGTCGGAATATTGGGGGACACTGGGGAATATAAGAACCGGGATTATTAAAAAAATTAAAAAAGTAATCATCTTAAAAAAATTATATATTGTAAATAAAGTACCGCTGAAATCATAGAACAAAAAAACATATTTCATACCCTTTTTACACAATAAGTTCACGTTGTCATAAAATAACTTAATAAATTATTATTGATTTGTAATTGTTACAAAAAGAAAGATCAACTATTCTACGTTAAGTTAATTATTTGTGTATAGTATTTTTATAATCACAAATATTTTTTATAATTACTTAAATTGAAAAAGTCCACGTCTAAAAGAAATTAAGAAAAAAAAAAATAAAATTCAAAAATTCTCATAAAAAAAGTCCGCATATCTTGATTTTTATTTCTTTTTCCTCTCACTTAACCTACTAGATGAGACTATTAGGGTCATCTCGAGACATTTTTTCGAAACGCCCATCTTTTTTCGTCTTCTTTTACTTAGTTTTTTTTTCTATCCATCGTCGGATGAAAGTAAGGGCCGCGTGGACTATACGGAAAAACAACGGGACGTCGTGCCAGATTTGTTTCTTTTTTTACATGCTCGACTGCCGTCACTGATCAGGTATTTTATTTAACCTCTACCTCTTGGCATCCTAGTGGATCTTTCGTAATGGATTTTATACATATATTCTTCAATGAATTGAACAATTTTTCGGATACATTAATTTAATCAAGTATAATTTTAAATAAAAATTACAATCTTTTTGCATGTGTGTCCCACAGCTCTGGAGAGGGACGGACGTTCAAATAAACGTTCGAAATGTCGGCCTTTTGTTTAAAAGTGTTTTTATTGGTTCGCGAGGATCATCACCCAAATTATAAATTCATCCACGAACAGTTTACTCCTTATTTAAAAGTTACAATGTCAATATATTTATTTAAAATATATGTATTTGAAAATACTTTTAAATGAACCATTGCTTAATAATTAATTTTTAATCAGTTTGTGCAGTTTGTAAGTAATAAATCAGCTCATAGTAGATGAACATATTTTTTTTGCGTTTGAACTTTCCGAATTATTTCAAATTAAGGCTTTCGATTTCTATTATTTCAAATTCAATGATTATTCAACAAAAATTTAATTTGCAAAAGGGGATAATTTTTTAGATGCAATAAAAAGTCGGCGATAACTCATCGATATATAATACTTTAAGAGTGCTACAATTTAACAAGTCATTTTTTACAGACATATTATATATAGTTTTTGTGGTATTCGAGATTTCAACGAGTTGCTGCTGTGAGGATAATTTATGCATCATACCAGCTTCCCACATATTAACTTTCAAGATTTCACTTTCCTTCTGGCATTGTCTGGAACATGTAACACTGTAAAGTTTTTAATTTTGACACTGAACATTAGTATTTGCATTACTTTCTATTACTTGAGCTAAAACCTTTTTTAATTTTCACCTAAAACTACATTTTTATTTGAGCTCGCAATTGAATTTTTTTATTTACTGGATGTGTGGCATCGTAAACATAGATTAAGGTTGAAGCAAAATTGCTGCAGATTGCAAAAAATAATTATATGCATATATATAAATTAGAAAAGGTTGTTAATTTTTAAGAATATTAAGAGCAAATAAAAATCAGTTTCAAATTAAGAACCTTTCAGAGTACAAACATTTTTAGTCTCTAAGTAGCCCGTTAAAATAAAATGATTTGCGCAGATATTTAATTAGTAGGTATTAAAATTTAAAAAGTAGTCATACTAGTCAATAAGAGAGAGAAAAATTTTTGTTCAAGTTTAATATTATCTTCACACAATTTTCGAGAGCTATAAATGGGCACATGTATTCTTAGAAAACTTGAATAAATAAATGAAAATATATGTTCTAAAAATTAAAACTTGTGACGTTTAAAGTTTACCATAATAACCTTTCTGAAAAGTTGAGGAACCAATACGTAAAAAACCTACTTATAAACGAACGATTGAAAATGAAAAAAAAATCATTGCACACTTTCGTTTCCTAACTTGAAATCCTATACGTTGCCTGGAGAATAGTTTCATCGTGCGACACAGGAAGCGAAAATTAACGGTTATAACGTGTGTCTCAAACACACAATATGTAAATATGGACTATTCCATGTCAAGTGAATTCAAGCTAAACAATTGTGAAATAGATGTTACTTTTGAAAGATCCTTATTACAATCCAAATATGTACTGCAAAAATTAATTATTTAACCTAGGGTGCAATACAGCATATATACATTTGCATTCAAAATTGCGCATATATATATATATAAAGGCTAGATGGATTTCATCGGATTGGCTATATACCATTCGATAGATCACGAAATTCTAAGGCACCCGTATGTTTCTCGTTTTTCGATTGGACAAGTAGTTTCCGGGTTATTAATTGTTAAAAGTTTGTAAGGTGAGCCAATCAGCGAACGGCAGATGCGTCCTTTCGCCGCCACTGCCTCTGCCGCCCGCTATAGCAGCCCGCTGATTGGCTCATCTTATAAGCTTTTCACAATTGATATATATATATATAAAATTTCTCATTCGTAGTAATACCAATGCACCAGTTCAATCAAGAGATCGCAGTCTTGATTGAACTGATGCATTGGCATTACTACCAATGAAATTTTTTTTTCATTATGAGCTAATGAGTTTGCAAAAAGATTTGTTTAATAAATCATAACTAACAGCATACTATAGAACAAATATTCTATAATATTCAATAGTGAATTCATAAAAGTTATGTTACACATTTCTTCTTCATTAAAGATTTGGTTTTAACTACTTAAAATTTTTTTACTCAATTTTCAGTTTAATTAGAAGGAATTTTGTGAAGGGATAATTTATTTTGAAGAATAATTAGCCAGCAACTTTGACTCTGCCGTTGAAAAACGAGTTTCACGCCAATGCAGTATCTCATTTTCTCTCCTTTCCCTTTCGCAGGAACGTCAGTGTATACAGCAGCGTAGTTTGCAAGTCGAATTTTTCCGCAGATGATGCGGTAAAAACCCAACTTTTTGTTTAGAATATAATCGACTGCTCGTAATTATGTAAAATTATAACTTCATCCACAGTTTTTCTATACAAAAGAAATAGAGATTTTCCTATTGGTAGCCTTTTGAATATGTATCACTTATTCTTTGTTAATGCTTTTTTTTTGAGGGTAGAAATTTTTAGTTTTCAAATTTTAAAATTTCTTTTTAATTTTTTCAAGACGATAAGAATTATTTGATACAAATGAAATTATTCAGGCTCTAAACAATCGTGCTGATATATTAATGTTTTATTTAATTTTTTCTGCATTTATTCTGCATTCTAATATGCATTTAATGTAATGTAATATAAGGTAACATATGAGGACGAGAGGAAGACACTCGACCAAGATCTCGATGTAGAACGGTTGGTACAAATTCTTCCGCCTCTCATTATTCCGGTGGGCCAGGGTTCGAATCCCGACCGATCGGCAAAAAAAATCTTCATTTCATTCGGTATTTCTAATCATTTGTGTTATCTAGAGTATAATATACTTACCTACGTAAGTTTTTTATATCAAAAAGAAAATTCATTGAAAGAAAAAAATTTTTTGAGCATTTTTAAAATTGTATAAAAAAAAATACGTTAAAATTAAGTTATTTTATCGTGAAAATACTCACTGAAATTTGTAAATATTAGTTGACGTTTTCTCTCTGTGTATGAGTCATTGTTAAAAATAAAATGTTCATTTCGTTTTAATAATTAATTTCGACGAAATGAATTATACATACCAAAACGAAACATTTTCGTAAATATCATCGTAACGACGACAGCTATCATATGATACTCAAAATGTAGGTAATTTAAGCAGGTTCTATCGTTACGTAGGAAATCAAGCACGGAATTTGCTGGATTTGACAAACGTAGTCGATATATATATACATTCAACGTACATCACCTTCGCGTAAATTGACTTTTTAAAAGAAAAATAAGTATCTTCTAACTCTTTTACAAACGCATGAATGATCATTTTTCAAGTTGCTACATTGTTTATTAATTTTTCTTTCATTGCAAATTTTTTCAAAAAAATCGCAATGTCAGTTAATTTAATATCGCGATAATAAAATGACTCCCCATAAGAGACAATGCTAAAATTGATAAGATAAAAATATATTTGTCTCGCTTCTGAGGGCATGTAGCCTCATAAAAATTTAACAGTAATTTTATTAGGCCTTTATCTGCAAACCGTTAAATTTTCGATAAAGTCTTAATGTTAATGTTATCGTCAATTGATTTTATCGTAAGATAATAGTAAGAAAATGGCCTGATACCTGAAGACTATCATTCTGCGTATAGTTTTACTCTTTTGTAGGTGCACACTTTTCCTTCAAATCTGTTATCGGTAGAACATCCTTAAAGACTTTTTAAATGCATCTTTATTATTTAAAAAATTTTTACAGCAACATATGCAAAATGTAAAAAAAAGTAAATTACAAAAATCTATTTTCCATCACAAAGGAAATTATCTAATCAAACAAATTATTTTTCTGCGAAAACATGGAAAAACAGAAAATGAGGTTTGAAAGATGAAAATCGATCTAGAACAATCAGAAATATTTGAGGTACACAACACGCACACGTACACACACATACATCAGGAACAAAATTTTGTGAAAAATTTGAACAATACTCACAAAAAGAGGAATTTATATTTTATATTTTATATTTTTACTCTTTTGTAGGTGCACACTTTTCCTTTACAGCCAATCTCATTGAGAAAGAACAAAATAAAGAAGAAAAAATAAGAGCTGGCTTCATTAGCCTACTTTAGCCGCAACCGCGCCCACACCCCCTTAATAGTTTTATAACCTCACTTTTTTTCTTGCACAAATCTAAAACCGCAAAGGCTAAGCTTGTATAAGCGTGTCATTACTGCGTCAAACATAACCCTTACCTTCTATCTTTCAAGTTTCTCTTTCACATTTCAAAAGCTATAGGAATCAAACGCAGAATAATTGTTCTAAAAATATCCCATCCATTTGTCAATATTATAACATATATATCCACATATGTATATGTAGTTTTGAATATCGCACCTACCAACTCGTAAGAAAACCAAAAGCAATTACTTAACTTCCAAAAATGTATTTTATTTCTAAAATCGTACCGTCACTGGAGAAAAGCATTGATGAACCAATTTCCAGATTCCAGATCCTCAAATTTTTAATTTCGAGAGAAACAAGATGAATAAAGTCGACGATGAGAAGAACAACCACACTATATAGTCGCAGCTCCTACCATTTCAAGCCTGCAACTCGCACTAACCGTGCATATCGTTTTCTATTCTATATTCATTCGCTTACGCAGTTACATATAGGTATATACTGGAATCAAGTATGGATCGCGAGCTCTTACGATATGTGTGCGTGTGTGCATGTGTGTGTGTGTGTGTGTGCACGGCCGGTAGTCGGTATACGCTACTACGCATGTACTTATACGCGTATAGCATATAGATGTTTGTTTATATGTCAGTCAGAGACAGGGCGGTAACTTGTTTTACTTCTCTTCTAATGTCTTGCTCGTTGCCAGTTGCGGGGGCTCACGCACACGTGTAAGCGATAATTATTATCATTCAAGGGCGGCAAGGTCGATCAGGCGAGAGAGAGAGAGTTATATTGTCGCGTTAAATAGAGGGAGCGAGCGGAGGTGATTTTAAAGATTCCTTGTCAAGATGATTTTTGGTGTTTGTGGAGTCATGAGCAACACTTTGCACAATTTCGAATGCAACTTAAATTTATTTACTGTTTAGATTTCAGTTTTCTCATCGCACTTTTAGGTTACAGCAAAAGATTATTGGAAAAAGAATAAAATTAATGTTATTGAAATTCAGATTTAATGAATTACAATTTTATTCGAATCGCAGAAATCGATTCGATGAGGAAACATTGTTTGAGATCAATTAGCGCAATGAATCGTAGCTTATGTAGCTATTTATATATAAAACTACTTTAATAATTAAACTGTGACGATTGTTTTGCATGTACTCTGCTCGTAAAACCTCGTACACGCATAAAAAGCGAGTTTAATACTTATACGCAAAACAATCGTTTTTCATAAGACCGATTACCTGTAGTAATTAAACAGTATATACTTTTCTTTTTGCTCAGACTTCAACTCATTAATGTAATTGGATTTTATGCCACATAAACTAAATTTTCTTTCACTTTTAGTTTATTCATTTCACAACAATACATTTGGTAACAATAATTCTTAAGCTTGATTTCCAATTCTGTAAAAGTAGTCAGCACAAATTTGTGACTCACTTGAGTCGCAATTATTAAGTATGCACACAAATATCGGGTTTGTCGAGATTTTTTCATTTAAAGTCAAAAGCAGTTTTGTTAAAATTCATCTCCAGTCGCGGTCATAACCTCGAATGTCAGAAAGTAAACGAGACTGTTCGTTTTCTGTACGTTAAGAAATGCCGGATTTTAAGTAATATGATATCCGAAGGTCGATCGTCGTGGAGAAATCTTTTACAAAGTAAGTGTAGAACCGGCGAATAAATTTATAGACCATGGGTTGTATGTTTCAGTTTTGAACGTGCACCCGGTGCACCTATAGCTATAGTGATATAATAGCTTATCTTGAATAATTTATAAATAAGATTTCTGCATAGTTTTCTGATATTCCAAAATTTATGTTTTGATTTCACAATAATCTGTAGAAACTTCAGCAAATGGAAATGATTTTAAAAAAAAATCTTTTTCTATTTTTTGTACAGTTAAATTGATTATATTGATTAATGATGTTTGCAGAATTGGAGAAATGGTCATCACAATAATTTCACATAGTTACCCAACTCTCAAAGAGATCGCATTATGCTTCTAGTTGGAGTATTTTACAGACATATTCAAAGTTTTATACAAGAGTACAGTCAGATGAATACAAAATAAAAAGTAACGATAAGTACTACAAAGTGTATTTATGATTATATCATGTAGTAGCATTATAGGTATTTTTTTTTTTTGAGGAGGATGAGTTCGAATGATCACCATTATCCTAAGATTGAACGTCATTGCCCATAAAAATGTTCATATTCTTAGATTCGAATACTTTTTTATTTAAATGCAGAATTATATGTTATTTTATATAATTAAAAATGATTAATACGTTAAGCACATACTTCAAGTTGAATGTGCACATTTTAAGTTGTAGGAAATTCTATTATGGATCGAAAATAAGAACCAACTTTTGCTTAAGTGATTGCTCTTATTTCGTTCTCGCTTCGTTCTCTCTATTACGTATAAATTTTAAACTTTTATGCTCTTTTATCACTAAACAAATCTTTAATCAATGATAGGGTTATTTCACAAGAAGAGTACAAATATGTACGAATTAGGCGACTACAAATGAATTCCCTTAGCATGTTACAAAAAGTGAGTGTTCCGTCAAAAAGAAAGTGGATTAGAGCGTGCAGCGCGCTCCATATGACTCGATGATTTTTTTCACGACAGAAGTTAAAAAAATTAGTAATTACTTATTCTGTCCAGATAATTGGACATTCTTCCATCAAGATTCTGCAAAGTTCAAAATTATCATTTGCTCGTAGGCACGTTTTTCGTACATTTAATGCCTACCCATTGTCCACGGGAAAAGCCAAAGACGCCAGTGGTGACGCGTCATATTATACGGTAGCAGCGATCGCGCGCGAAGCCACTATAACTTGTATTTTCCTTTGTGGCCTCGCATGCCATAGAAAGTATATTCTCTCTCTTCTCGCAGTATATAGATATACCACAGACACATATAGACGCTGCTCGCTGATTTCTTCTCTCTTACTCTCGCGACGCGCGGAAAAAAGAAATCACTCCAAGTGAAGGAGGAATGAACTTATAACTGGCGCGTAGCTATGCCTAATATCACGCGGTATTGTTACGAGCGCGGAACGGATCGTATTTTCGGTGTTTGCCGTTTTGCACTTGCTTTCTTCTGCCTTTTTTTTCTATAGGTTCGGTTGACGAAATTGTAGTAGTCAACGTTGTATTTTTTTTAGTCTTCTCACAGTTTTCTTTTCATAATTTTGTCTTATATAATTCGATTTCGATGTAATCCCTGGGGGCTTTGTAACGTATCTTTGTGGTATTTAGCTCGGTAAATTATGTCACCGAGTTTACGTTACAGCCGGCTGTTTGTTACTTTCCGTTGAACGCTGTAGCGATAAGTAGATGTTCAGTTATATTTAGATGCATTTTATATATAGGTGTATTTCACAAAATTCAATTTTACTAAACGAAAGTTTAGAAATATTTTCGGATATTTTATTATACCTTCCGACTTGTCAATGCATACGAAATATGAAATTTTTTAATACTCAACTTTTAATTATTCTCATATTCTATACCTAGTGAAAAATAAGTTAAAATTATACATTCCAAAATATCCTATAAAATAGCCATTTCATATTAATTAACGTTATATAAACAATGCTTATAAACTTTTTATCACCGAGTATTCAATTTTTAAAACTATAATATAGTTCTTAATTGGGATACGATACAAGTGTTTGCGAAACGATACAAAATACAAATTTAAACCGATCACCAAAACAATAACACTTGCATATTCTGTAAGACATTGAAAATCCCCATTGACCGCGACCATTGATCGCCTTCCTTAACCATCTAAATCCGGCGCAGTGGTGCAGGAGAAAAGACAAAAAGTAGTTTAATTTCTTTCATCGCTGGTCCATTGGATCAATAGCGATATACAATAATCATCGACAATCCCTTTCGACTGTTCTACCTAAAACTACAAAAATCACACACTTCACTGCGAGAGCACGCATGCCAGTCCACGAGAGAGAGTCACTTTGCCTACATATACTATACATACTATTATAATACAATAGCTACTAGTTCAGCTATATAAATTTTTCAACCGACGGCTAAAAAAATAGAAAATAGCACATGCACTTCATTCGTACCGGACTATACATATAACAATTTCGCAGACGATGTACGCGGAAAAGCGCATGCGTGAATATAAATGTGTATAAACTCGTCTCGCGAGTGAAAGTGTGGAGATCAGTGGTCGACTCGAGCTTCTTTCGCGTTGTTTCGCGCAAAACATTCTGCTTGTATAAGTGTGCGCACTAACATTCACTGAAATTACACACGCGGTGGCTATGCGGATAATTCTTGGTGAGATCGACATCTTGTTGAGGTTATCCGGTCTCGCGGGAAAAGATGAAATGATTTATTTCGACGCGCTGGCTGATTTTTTTCATCGCTGTATAGAGGAATTATTTTTTTCATACCAACATGTAGATTCCTACTTATCACTTTCACCTAGTCGAGGTTTTCTCCTAAGCGAATCGATAGACACTTTAGGAAGAGGTAAATTGTAGATATATTGGGGACAACTCGGAAAATTGCTTAAAAGGAAGTAAATTTCATAATATAGTTTAAATGTTTGAATTAGGGCTTGTGCTACGGTCAGAAAGATTCCTACCTTACCGGTTTTCGTATTTAACGAAATATATCAAAATAGAGATCAATTTTTGAACGAAACTATCTGTTAGCACCTCAGGAATTATGTAAACATTATGCCAATTTTGCAAACTTCCATTTAAAATTCAGAGGGATTTACGTCGTAGAAAATTTCATTTGTAATTCAGTGATTTTTGTCTCCGAAATTGTCGATGATAAAAATATCTGTGAGTTGCGGATGAAATTTCATTTAACTGGAACCAAGTAATAGATACGTCATTGCCTAGACGATGACAGACAGTTTTTTCCAAAATATTAGTCTCCATATTTATATATTTGGTTAAACGCAAAAACTAGTAGGGTAGGCTATTTCCAATCGTAGCACATCCTCTTAGGCAGCCAAAAATTGCACCATTTTGTAGAGAAAACAGTAATTAATAAAAAGTCTTGTTCTATACCTGACAACACGAAATTTACTCACTTTTTAAAGTATATATGATTTTTCCATACCATTTTCAAAATGTTCAAATTAATTTAGTTTAAGGAAAAGTCTTTGATTCGGTGACATCGAGAAGTAGAATCTACCCTAAATAGTAAATGCTCTAAAGTTTTCGTTTTCACTGGTTTTATGATTTAATATTTTATTTTAATGCGCTATAATAGAATTTATAACATTTTGCTATTCATAGAGTATAATATAATTGGCGAAAGAAATTTTTTAAAAAAGTAATATTGAATACTTTTTCTAATTGATTTAATTTCGGTGTGCATCCTATGCTGGGATTTCAATCAGAGAGAGAATATCATCATTTCCCAGAATTTTCTTTGCACGCTATACAAAAGTGACGTAATACTCGTTTTCGTGGTTATGCATACATTATTATGAATAAAGCAATGTAAAATGTATGACGAAATTAGTTGCACTAAGGAAACTTTGAAAGTTCAACTGAATTTATGATTACGACGTGCAGAAAAAATTGTTATTCATTATAGCTAATTTATGTGCGAAAGTTGAAGACAAGATTCTTATCAAT
Source organism: Megastigmus stigmatizans (assembly GCA_900490015.1). Taxonomy (NCBI): domain Eukaryota; kingdom Metazoa; phylum Arthropoda; class Insecta; order Hymenoptera; family Megastigmidae; genus Megastigmus; species Megastigmus stigmatizans. The sequence goes on along the minus strand of UELV01171781.1, from coordinate 11,257 downwards.
GCAACCAGGAAAAATAAACTGTCTTTAAAATCAGTTTCATATATATTTTGTTTATTTTCATGATTCACGAGGTTGTTAATTTTTGACAAGATCGAAATATTAATTTATTCAAGTAGATTTTTACTCATAGGGAGGTGACCAGGGATTCGGGTACCAGATTTCCTTAAAACTCTCAGGAATTATTTTATTTGTCACTAAATAATGAGGCCCCTATACATATGCAATATAGATATATATCTGTATATATGATTGAAAATAGTTTTCTCCTTTTATACATCTATTCAATGACTCTTAAAAACGGCCAAACATCAAAATTTGCAAGCTAATAAGACGATTCATACGCAAAATAATTATATGATTTTATATGAATATTTAATTTAATAATTTTATTCAAATTAATTCTTCGAAATTAGTGTATATTTTGTAAATATGAAGCTCTGTGTAGTTTAATTAATGAAAAATAGTTCTTAAATTCATTAATCGTTCACTTGCTTTGAATAAATGGTTCGGATGATAGGAGTATTCAAATAAATGTTTATTCAACATCAGATAAAAATAAATCGGATAATGAGATATTAGTAAAAATGTAGATTACGAAAATAACAATTTACTAAATAAAAATTAATTAGGTTTTACAAAATGATTATATTAAGTTTTTCAATTCTATTATTGTTATTTTTTTTTGTAAACAGTTTGTTTTCATTATTCAAGTAATCATTACTTTATCATATACCAATTAATATTAGAAAAGGCATAAATAACGTTGTCCTGAACCATTTGAAAGGCAATTTAATATTGCAGGACTGCAGAAAAGTCGTAGCAATTTGACTTGTCGCCTTATTATCGATCGCCCACACATTTATAAGACGTGTAGATGCGTACGAACTATTAATTAATTATTTACTGACCTCTACGAGAGCGACATTCATTAAACAATCGATACTCCTCATAAGCACATATTCACGAACAAATATACGTGCGTTCAAATAATAGCAGTAAGAAATTTCACAATTAAAGTAATATTGTTCGAGAATAGGTAAAAATTTGCAGGAAAATTTGATATGGATTGCTCTAGAAGTATTCTCTCTATAAGTATAATATTATGCGCGGACAATAATTATCTAACAAGGGGAACCCAAGGAGTCCGGGAAACCGATTTTGATGAAACTTTACAGAGATATTCTTTGATCGAAAATATGAGATATGTGTATCGAAATTTAGTCAAATGGGCCCTAGGGCCTGAGTTAATGCCGATTTTATCAACACAGATGAGAAATCATAGTTGTCTTAAAATCTTTATTGCAAGGCAAATATATATCGTAGACAATATTACAAAAAAGATATCAAAAGTATATCGATAATAAGCTTTCATTTGCATTTTTAAACCAGTTATTAGCACTTTTCGTTCAAAAGTTATGAACGATCGAGTATCGAATTAATTTAGCAAGAATTTTTCAACTGAAATAATCGTTAAATTTTAAGGCCCAAAAATGATCTTAAATTTCGATCGCTCATAACTTTTAAATGAAAAGCTATTAACTCATTCAAAAATGCAAATGAAAGCTCATTATCTATATTTTTGATATCTTTTTCCTAACATTTTCTACAATGTATATAAGCCTTGCAAGAAAGGTTTTAATACAACCATGATGTCTCATATATTTTTATTAATTGGATATTAACTCGTGGGCCCTGGGGACCATTTGACTAAAATACTCCTAAAAAAAATGTCTCCTTGGGTTCCCCTTGTAAGTATATAGCTTCCTTATACGCTAATAGCTTCACCGCTGGGACTCCCCTGTTACTAATATTGGAGATTCGCGTGTGCATCGACTGCTGCCAAAAATCTGATCAAATTTAAATGGCTCGCGCTTTGGGAATTTAAATTCTTGAATCAATTCTATAGATAAACTATAATAGCTGATCAACATTAAAAAAAACGTTGTTTTAGACGGATCAATCATTATTTGAAATATTAATAACTCAACTAATGTATATGCTTGTAGAATGGAGAACGTAAAGTACAGCTATTGCGGCGATCTTTCTAGAGACACTTGCTTCTGCTGTAAAATCAATACCATTATTGATTTTACAGCAGAAGAACTTGATTAAAAATTTATATACAAACTAATTATGTTTTTATGTTTTTATCTGAAAGAAATATTAGTGCAATATTGCCGTAATAATAATATTTTAAGGTTATATAAATGAATACTTGGCAACTGTATAAGTCACTCGAGTATAATCATTGTTTAAATTGGCAATATTGTGAATCTGACCGAGGTTGGTCTATTTGTGGGACAAAATATTACTCTACAAGATCAAATCATCGATAAAAATTATTCAGTTATTTTGATTCCTCCCTTTTTGGCAAATAATAAACCACTCTGTAACTTTATTGTTTTGGCTGGAATTAAACACATGCTGCATTTCGACATTATTACGATATAAATATAGAGAAATAAAGGGTGCATGAAAAAAATGAGGAAGTAATATACAACTAGCTGAGTATATATCGAGACGAATCTCTCCGGTTATACGTAGTAATTGAATAAACTGGTGAATTGGGCAACGGGGCGAAAAGTGTACACAACAGACACCTTGACGTGCCGAACGAAGGAAACAATGAGTACAGCTTTGTAAAGTCTTCTTCATTCATGGCTAGGATTCTTGCCTCGAACAAGAAGCTCATGTCTAAACAAAACTTTCGTTTTAATCAAATATAATTTAATTTAATTTTTAAAATCAGTTTTTTCAATTTATTACTTATCGATAACTAGTCTTGCATCAGAATAAATCCATAATTATGCAATAATTAAGAATTGAATCGCTTAATTAATGCACTAATTTGAAAATGTGAAACATATAGACAGAAAAACTAAGTTTGTTGCGATTGTAATATGGGCAGCTCAAAATTCATTTTATATTATTGACACTTTCATTTTTTATGCAAAGCACTTTAAAAAAAATTTCTCAATTATCGTGCACCATTCGCCAACATTTCTTTAATGGTGATCGGAATTCCGTGCGGCAGTTTTAACTTTTCTAACAACGAAAATTAAGTAAGTGTCGAAAAATTCTGCTTATAAATACAATACTTGTAATCCTCGGAATCGTGTACGTATATGCGTGGAATTATTTAATAATCAATTTCAAGCATCATTAGCGAATTCGCCTTTTGATACGCTAACTCTCATCTGAATTTCTTTAGGAATATTCAGTACCTACAGCATATTTTCCATTTAGCTATACGAATAGATGAAAAAAGAGTTCTTGGACACCCGAAGTCAAAATTACCTTCTTCTGGCAAAATTACCAAATTATTTACGAAAAAGAGAAAGTTCCAAGAATGAATTATAACATTTATGATATATCTTTGTAAGATTCTATTTTTGTATCTAGAATAAAAGTCAGGCTTTTTCTTCTCACAAGCAGTGATGAAAAGCAGCTATATACTATAATAAGTGATGAAGCTGGTTTTGATGTATGTACGTAAATTACTTTTTAATCTATTGGCGTAAATTGATAATTTATTATTCCACACGAATTAGAAATAATGGTCAAACTAACGTCACTAATATTAGTGACTTAAAAATTGTTATTTAAAATTAAAATCTGAATTTATTAAAAGCTTTAGTTATCTAATAAGAATCATCTAGAGTTAAGTAACAAAGGTTCGAGCGGCTATGCACTTTTAAATTCGCGTTCCGATAGAAAAACATACTTACAATCGATCATATTTACACGGGTGACGGGACGAAATACGAGATAATAATTAAAAGTTTTAAGCGAACTAAGCGAAAAACGAAGATACGCCCACTGAGTATCGCCATCTTTTATTGCGTCGCAACTTTAGTCGGCGCATTGAAATTCCCAGAGTATCGTCGGCCAATAAAATCATAACATCATCATCCATCTCTGCATTTCAATTCGAAGCGATCGAGAGAAATAAACGTAGTCGGTAGTACCGCGCATGCAACCAGTAGCGCATATATTTCATGTAAAAGTCTACTGTTACTCCATCTTATTAAATAAACCCGAGAGTGTAATTTCACCTTTTACCTGCACATATATAACGCACACGCACCGAGTCGCTGCGGATACGCGGTGTACAGGCGACCGAGCGAAGCCGAAAGCTTATTAGAAAAGCGAATTACGTGATCGCGCGTGCTCGTCTATGAACCCCGTCGATCGCTACGTCATTTTCTCCCGTGTGTACAGTTGAAACTTGCATAGAGTTCGGGCGCACTTGTAACATCTGTACTGTATAATAGTGATCTTTAAAGCGACTGGCGGCGATCGTTTGCGATTTACTTTCTGGGGAAATTGTGAAATCTCGTAATTGGAATTTTGCAATCGAGATTGGTCGCACTAATAATAGGTTTCGGCAAAATGCTTCAATTCTTAACTTATTGTACAGAATTATTCAAAAGTAGGTATAGTACCTATAACCAATTATTGATTCATGATAAATGCTAAGAGATATCTTTGACGTTGAGTGAATTAACTTGTATATCTTTTATTCGATCTGTATAAAGATTGAATTGCAAACTCCACTTTGTTGACATGAATGTAAAACAACTTTCGCTTGTATTCGCTTGTATACGCGCATTTACCTTAATACCGACTTGCATCACCAAATCAATGAAATTATCGCCATAAATTATTTTACTATACTTTATCAATATTCCACGTACCCTACATATATTATATGTAGTAATCAGCTTGCAATTCAACTAAAAGAATTAGTCCGATTAAAAGAGCCGGTTGCAACAGCGATCAATAGTCATCGTTCTCCGAAGATAAAATTGACCGGACCTTATTTAAGCGATAGCTTGGCTTTAATCATTAGAATGATAGTCGAGTTGTTGCAGAGCCCTTAAAAAAATGCCTGGCAAAAGAAGAGTATATAACGTACCTGCAGCAATGGAGGGGTCCCGAAAAGAGCGAGTGATCGGTAAGCCTCTGAGCGGGCAAGTAGTCAACGCTGCGGTCCGTCAAGACGGCGCTCAGCAGCGACAGTACAGTCCCAGCGACTCCTCCTTTGTTCGATTACTCCTTCGCAGAGCGCAATAAACGTTGTCTGGACGTTGGCTGCTCATCAGCTCCCGCGCAAAAGTCAAACCGAAGCCCTGTCTATCTGCTCGGCACTCACAGCACTTTTCCCGATTACTCTCCCGATACTTATTCGGTAAATACACTTAGCACACTAGAGGACGAAAATAAGTTGGTCAATTGTTGCCTCCTAGGTGGTTCGCGCGCGTGCGCGCGTGCCTCGACTCTGACTGACCAAAGACCTGTGTGCCACGATCCTGATTCTCGGCTTGGACTTTCTCTCTCTCTCTCTCTCTCTCTGTCTCTTTTACTCTCAACCGAGCGCAAACAAACCCAACGACCTGCCCGAGTCCTACCGCGAGACTGAGTCGCGAGTCGCGCTCGGCCCAACGATTCCTCCTCGAAACTCTCCTCTGAGTCTCTCCCCCCTCTCCTCTCTTTTTCTCTCTCTCTCTTTTCCCTCACTCAAACTCTTCGATATCTACCTTTCTCTGTACGTATAGCCCAGCCACAGATACTTATATGCTTCCCCCTTTTTCTTCTTTACTCGCGCGATCACTTGCCCACTTTTATCATTTACGTATTTATGCTTGTGCGAGCGTTCGGCTCTTTTTAGCTCGAATTTTTTCGTGCTGTTTCTTTTACTTTGGTGTTTGGCGGGCGTAAAGGTGTGCATGCTTGTATTTGTGATCAATTTTGGTGATGGTCGTGTATATCCTTAATATTGCAGTAGCGAAAAATCCATTCTTAGTGAATGAGTTAGAAAGAACTAATAAGTTTTCTATTGTAATTACAAGTCAAAACCATTTTGACAATGTTATAAGTACTCTGAACCATTTGAATAGATTAAAAAATGATTTTACTATATTTTTATTTATACAACAATTTTTTTGTTTATATAAAATGTGAATTGTGTGATCGATCCACAATATTTTGGAATAACATTTTTTCGGTAATGTATATAAAAGTAATAAACTAGATGATACAAAATAAAACTTTTGCATTTACTCTCGGTACCAGCAAAAAAGTTTCGATTTATCAATATTAGCGAATACTTTTTAGTACTTATTCTGGAAAGATAATAATTCATATACTCTGAGAGAATTTATGGTTTTCTCCAATATCATTTATTCTAGTGGACGTTGGTATACAATATATATATATATATATATAAGAAATTTAGAGTTTAATGCCTCCTCAGACGATATACCATCTATAATAGAGTATCATGTATTAAATTTACGGTGGGTCAACGTTTTTTATCGAATCATTCTTCTATAAGTTATGTCTTATATATACACAGTTCATTTTACACTATTTACACTCTATCGTGTAATACAATAGTGCGCAATCATGTAAATATACCTTTAATTAGTCGGGTGCAAAAAATAGTGTAAAATACAAGCATTATATATTATGTTCTTACATATAAGAAGTTTTTATTCCTATTTACTACGGCAATTTATACTTTTCTTTTCCTTTGCAACTCCTTAATTAGTATTATATATTATTGTTTATGTGAGTTGATGATTCAAAATCAGTTTAATAACTGGTATACCTATAGGTCAGTCTTTTAACAATCGATAGTCTAGCGCTCAACAAAGTCGATTACTTGATGAACTTCTAAATATTTCATTTTCTTACCTTTATAAAGTATATGGAATTATCCTTAGGATAATTATTCATTGTTGAGAATTGAAGTACGCACCGTATTCGACAAGTTAATTATCAGTTAACTCGATAAGTTAAAACAACTATTGTTCATTTACAAACTTTAAGTAAAAATTTTTATGCCAAAGTTTTACAATCATGTTTAAAATGTTATTTTTACGTTTTAAACATAATTGTAAGGACATCTGCATTCGCAAATAGTGCAAACTTTCGTTCCCTCATTTTGCCGGCAGAATGTCTGCCATTCACGTAATCATAGTATTACCCTCGTATACAGCGACGTATGTACCACGCGGTGCATAAGAGTTTAGTTACATACATGTATATTACACACTCAACAGCAAGGAAAAAACAATAATTTGGGGTAATTTTGAATATCGCGTTAATTGAGTCGAATCTCTATTACTAATATCATTTGTGTATATCTGGAATCGGCTTATCGACTATTTCAACACAGAAATTATAATGTTATTGGGTTAGTGATGTACATGTCATCAAGATTTTATTTTAAAATAAGTTTTTTTGTTTTATTTCAACTTGTATACCAATCGGAAATTTATCTAATATTAAGATGATTCATAGGAATTTATTAAAATTTTAAAAATTTTACCAGAAAATGGTATCAAACGACCATTTACTTTCATATACTTAATGAATGTAGACCATTCAAACGACCATTTACTACCATATACTTCATGAATGTAGGAAAAAATTAATTGAAAGTCATTTATATTTTTGTGCTGACAAAAAATTCTTTGGAAACCCTTAAGATCTTCCGCAAAAATTCTTCAGCTGCTTTTCGACTCTACTTTGACAATAATGGATGTATTTCATGTAATTGGTACTAAATATAAAATGAATTGATTAATTTTCGTTATGCACTACTAACTGTATAAACAAATTAAATTTCTTCTGTAGAAGAAGATTATAATAAATAAATATAGAACTATAATAAATGTTAATATTTTATTAAATAATGATTTGGTTTATTTATAATAAAACTAGCTAAAGTGAGTCATCCTTTACTAAATTAAACGATCTGCAAAAATCACAGAAAAATGTCATGTGCGTGCGAATCTTTCTTTCCATTCAGAGAGTAATATCATTTCATTTCGTACAAAGCCGAGAAAGAAAAGCGTCGAAAGGAAAGAGAAATATGAAGAAGAATAAGGAGAAGGAGGGGAACTTGTGGAATTATGCAGAAACGTGTTTTGAGTCGCTGATTGCTTTGTGCGTATGCGCAGGTATAACTTGCGCACATGGTTATATTAGTGCGCGACGCTGTCGACCTTCTTCGCTCACTCTTCCAGCCTCGGTTTTTTCTTCTCCCGTTTCACTCTGCTTCCTTGCTCGGGTGTAAAACCGAGTGGTAGCGCGCAACCGATTCTTCGAATGCACCGCCGCGGGAGAAAACTTTATTGAGGAAGATCATCGGTAACTGCTTTAAAGCGAAGGCTACGCATTTGAATTATAGGAAAATCACTCTCTTCTATACTCGATACTAAAGCAGTTCAGTGAGAGTGAAGATATAATTTATAGTTGGAGGGAAAGTTTATTTAGATAAACAGACTGTTTCCAAATATATCATCCAAATAATGGTGATGAATCTTCTTGATATTGAACTTACTAGAAATAAGCCAACATTTTAGACCGATTGCGAGTAATAAAGTATGTTGACAACAACATAGATGTTACACACACTGAAATACTCTCAATAGATTCGTGCGGGATTTAAACTAATAAAATCGACAAATACAACCGAGTGTCGAGTTGAGTAAGCAATAATGTAACCGACTAAATAAATGTTGCTTATCTGTTGGTTCAGCAAGGTCACTCCGAAAGTGGGCTACCCAAACAAAGTAGCTACAGTATGCAACTTTTGAAGGCGCATTCACTGTAAAATATTTTAAGAACAATTTCATATTCAAGTATTCAAGAATTTTAATCTGCGCTTTATTTTTCAGGCTACAATTTATTTTTTAATACACTTCTAAGGATCATCGCAATGTATGCCCCTTTGTTATTTAACTTTGTACAGCTCTGCAGCGAAAACTATGATATGTAGTAAGTCTCACGTTGTTTGTCACTGTTTGAAATAATTTTAGTCAAAGGGAGTCTTTTCTGTCTGCACTACTTCAAAGTTGGACAAATAACTGAAATTCTCTAACGTATCAACAAAAATTAATGTCTCGAGAACCTCATCGAAGATCAGGTCACATACATGTCAGCAAAAACGTAATCGAACGCCAGTTTCTTCATTTTTTTTATCCCCTCTTACCTGCGATGTATTACAAAATGCTATTATAGAACGCTCGTCGCTTCGTAAATGACGTACGGTACACACTAGCTCACATACATGTACACACAGAATAGTATAATACACTATATGTGGGGCAAAAGTATGCTATTGCCGCCTGCGTGCAAATTGACACCCGAGCAAAGCGAGGGCGCCAAACTCTACTTAGGTGGCGCTAGCATACTTTTATGCCAAGTGGCGCACCTATAAAATTATATACGCAAATATTAAATTATTTATTTTTATATTTATAGATAGTAATAATATTTATTTAATTATTATATGTATAGAACTATGAAAGTGATCGACTACTGGGACTCGGTCGGTTACTATCGTACTCACCATATGTAGGGGATTCCCTATAGTAGTGCCATTAAGACATATTGTGCTGAATCATACGTGACGTATATAAGTGACATCATGTTTTTCACTTCTGGAATTGTCTGTATTTATAAAATATACACATACTAAGGTTTTTTTCCGAAGTAATTTGGTGGTATCAATTATTACAGAAGGAAAACTTTGTGTACATGCGTTATATTTGTATGAACCTCCTTTATAAATACGCGTGTACCTGTACATAGGTACCATAAGTTTCAAATGTCTTCATTGTGATCTCGTCGTTATTATTTTTTGCATGTTGACGAGAAAGCAGCTAAATACTACTCTTATTATCCTAACTATTTTATCGCTCAGATTTTGAATAAATTAAACAAAATTGCTTTGAATTGTGCAAATCTCGAATTCAGATAACCTTCGTTTATGTATTTTTTATCATCATCAATGTTTTAAGCCAATACTTAAATGACACTATCTAAAATTTTGATCCGATATAACAAAATATTTCGAATAAAAAATTTCTAAAAGTTTTATTGAAATATTGGTTTAAGGAGAAGTCGGACAATTATTATTAACCGAAACTTTCAGTTCAATATTTTTTTCGTTCAATTCTCGATAAATTAACATTTTGCAAGTTGAGCTCAATTCTGTGGACTACAGAGAATTGGGCTCAACTCGAAAAATATTGAAATTAGATAATTGACGGTAATTGGTCCCTTAAGGGGATTCCGGAGTCGCCTCTTTTATCGATATTTTCGAGTCAATGTTTTTTTGTTAATAGGAAAACGTAGGCAGGGATCTTCTTTATATAAAAATAGTACATTTCATTTGAAAGCATTCAAGCATTCGAGTAAAAAGAATATTAGATTCTTCTCGACCAAACAAATGACACTTAATTTTTGCCTACTCACGCACGTATTGAAAACGATCGATCGATTTATGCAAAGATCAGGTTTGATTTGTCTACTAAAATATAACATGTTACTTCTCTAACGAAGAATATGCAAATATTATAAAACTAGAGTTTTTGTTCAGTCACGTCAAATGGTAATGAGAATTTGTTTGATTTTTGCCGAACTTCGAATTGTATTATTTTGTTGAATAAAAGTTTTCATGCTGACAATATTATTGTCTACTTCCTTATTCTACACTGAAAAAAAAATTTAATTGATTCAATTACATGAATTTAATTAAAAATGAAATTAATTGATTGAATTATAGTTTTATTAAATCAATAACATGTCTAATTATTTCAAAAGAATATTTAATTGAATTCTCATTAAGGGTGCGTTCACAGTGACAAATATAACTATGTTAAAAAAGAAAAAAAATACAAAATGTATATGCCTAGAATAGTAATATGTATATACCCAATGAAAAAAAATCAACCCGTTGAGGTTAGGTTTCTCACCCGGTTCGCTCGAGATAGACCGAGGTTGAAAATTTTCCTCGCGGATCGAGTGAGATACATCGAGGATTGCTTGAGGTCAGCCCGAGTCTCAACAGAGATCAATCCGAGATTCACCATAGGCGATATCGAAATCATCCAAGGTGCGATCGTGGTCTGCCGAGGTGAGCTCGAGTTGTACCGGGTTCTACCGAGGGGATACCGAGGTATTACTTGGGTCTACCAAGGTGAGCCCGAGTTGTTCCGGGTTTTGCCGAGAGTATACCGAGGGGAGAATGGGGAGACCGAGGTGAATCCGAGTTGTACTGGGTTCTACCAAGGTGTTACCTGGGTGTACCGAGGTGAGCTCGAGTTGTACCGGGTTCTACCGAGGGGATACCGAGGTATTACTTGGGTCTACCAAGGTGAGCCCGAGTTGTTCCGGGTTTTGCCGAGAGTATACCGAGGGGAGAATGGGGAGACCGAGGTGAATCCGAGTTGTACTGGGT
>UELV01171732.1:0-38880 GCA_900490015.1 Megastigmus stigmatizans | reverse complement strand
TTAATAACTGAAAATTAAAATTATTTATTACAATCCAAAACACAAATATGAGTGAACAGTGTACACATAGCTGTACTGCACACTGTAGATATGCAAATAAATGCAATTCTGACAATGATAGAATGTAGCTTAATATTATTTTTTAACCTAAAAATATTTTTTTATATGCTTATTTTAAATTTCCATCTCTTGCGGTGCCACTGAGCGAGTACTACCTACTTACAACAGTACGCAATAAACTGCGACACACAACACTGCGAATACATAACTTACTTTGGACAAAATATTTTACTGTTTTGAATTAATTTCGAATTTTAATAGGATTCATTAATTATATTTTTTATGTACACATACATAACTGTATTATAAGTATGCTTTTTTAATTTACATTATGATTATTATGAATATATTACGAATTCTTTACGAATTTATTTGTACCATACACGAACTCTTAACGAACATATAACTTAGTCCCGTCACCGGACATAGCATGAAATTTTTATGAACTATTTAAAAATACTTTAAGAATGAATTACGAATTAATGAAATAATACATTTTGAATTCATTCGGGATATTTTTAATTGATTAAGAATTCTTTTGGGATTCCTGTAAAAGAGTACATTTAGAATTCATTTCGCGAGTTCTTTAAGAACTTATCACGAACATATGTTACCTATACTTTTTGAAACAAACACTTCAACACTCTACTTTCGAATTAGGTTACGTTGAATAGTGCGAAAATTGAAAATTTTATAATAATTGTATTTTTTGAAACCATATATGATTTGTTACAGTAAAATACGTCATATCGAAAATTCGACAATTTGTTACGTACATTTATTACGCGTAATAAATGTAATAAGTTACGGCACGTAATTTACGGACCGACCACTGCTTGTATAGTCGTGTACAATGAGGACCGACAAATTTAGAATATATATACATGTACATATACTTTCAATCTTCATGGTTGTTGATAACATGTGTAGTTTTCGTGCAGGTGATATTGGTTTTATTTATGAGGTGATTCTTAAAGTAAATGTACCAGATAAATTATATTAGATTAAAAAGTTTACTGTTTAATGATTTGAAAAATTAAATGTTTTAATGTATTTATTTAGCTATATATTTACCGAAATATTTCATTTTTAGGTTATTTATCAATCATTTTTAAGAAAATAGTATAACTAAAACAAGATATGAAATGTCTGTCTTTGATACAGAAGACTTAAAAACTGAGATTAATACTATTTTAAACAAATCTGGAGAATTAATGGATGGATCAAATACATCACATAAAAGTATTTTAAAATCACCCAGCAATTCTTTTAAAGAAAATGAAACTAAAAAAGAATTATATGATGAATTTTTGAATCAAACATCACAGTCTGATTTAATTCCTAGGCCACATACTGTAAGTATTAAAATGGAATTCCAAATAATTTTAATATGAAATAAAATAATATTTTTCTTGTTATTTTACTTGAAATCTTTTTTGTAAAAAGTGGTAAAATATTATGAAAGAAATTTTTATATTTACAGCTAGACGATTTTGTACAAAAAGAAGTACTGACCGAAAATCACAATTTAAAGTCCACCTATACATTGAACGAACTTAGAGATGATGAAGAACTTTGGGTTATGGATATTCCAGGCACTGTAAGATAATTGAATATAAACCAGCTTCTGAAATTCAAATGAAAATTTTGTTTAAATTAAATTTCAGATTGATCCTCTGCAATTAAAAGGTCAAGTTTTACAATTAGGTAATAAATCAAAGTTTAAAGTTGGAGAGGACCGTTACTGTGCTATAAATAGGGACAGTAAATCTAGTTTTACATGTGTTTTCAAAACTGATGATGAATCAATGGCATACAAAGCAGGTATAGCAATTATGAGTTATAAACTATTGAACTAGTTTGATTACTTTGAATTTTACTTTCTCTTTTTGTGCTATATTTTAAATTGTACTTTCAAAATTTTTAACAGTTAATATAAAGCCAGCTGGAACAATAAGCATACGAAGGAAACTTCCAGGTATATCGAAGAAAAATCTGCAATTTGAAAAATCGGCTGGAGTACCATATCCAAAAAATATAAGAATAAGGCATCCATTTTTTGGAGTTCAATTTGAGGAATCAACTTCGAAAAATGAGAAAAAGTGACATTTATAAGAAACAATACAAAAGAATCATTATTTTAAAACAAATGAATATGTTTAATTATGTATAAAACTATTTTACTATAAAGTAATTAATACTATTACTTAACAATTATGAAATTAATTATTATATTTCGAAAAACGATATAAATCTTACTGTTTTAAGTAAGGAAAGGAGTTCATATATTAATATTTAAAATAATTTTTATAAGGATGTTCATAAAATATGTAAGTTTGTAAGTAAATATACATTTTAATATTAATTTAATTTGTTTAACTACCTAACTAGACATATTTTGCATGTATTAAATCTAAGTAATTTAATTAAAAAATATTCACTACAACTAATATTAACTGAGCTACAAGCACAACTTGGAAATATTTTAATATTACAAATATAGCTTTGTTATTTCATTAAAAAAATTATTGAACTTTGTTTAATTTTTAAAAACTTGGATATTTATATGTAATTATGCAAATATAAATAAAAAATTAAATAATCCTATTTGAGGGTCCTCGTCCCGCTTTCAAAGTGTACTTACTGTCGACACTACCAGTTTTGGTGTCAGCACATCACACATGCGAGCGTCTTGACGTCTACTTTTTTTTTTAAAGAGTGGCGGTAGATGAGAGTCTGAGCCATCGAAGAGGTTTTGAATTGCGAATTTTGAAGGTAAGTAAAAATCATATAAATTAATATGAATTAAGAGATAAATAATATGGACAATGTTACAATTTGCACAAGAGATAAATAATTTATATTTTATCATTTTTTTCAATATGAATACGGAAAGTCGGAAAAATTGAGACGTGATGCAGAAAGGCCAGTAAAAATCAGTCGACGTTTTTCCTATCCTCACTTCTAAAAAAAATAGACGCAAGTGTCAATGCGCTCGCATGTGCGCTGGCGCCTGGTATCAGACCTGCCAGTAATAAAAAAAATCACGTGGTACCGTGGAGGTAAGTTTGAACTTTTAATATGGGGTAAATATGTGTATACTATATATAGATTTAAATTTCGCATATTAAAATGGCTCACGTAATAATTGAAGTTTTTGAATTAATTAATTATATCGATTACTCTTGCACTCTGTGTACTTATTTATTTGATTTCATAAAACCATGAAGCGTTTTTTAATAAATTTTAATTTAATTAGTATTATAATAATTTAGATCAGTTTAAATTTGACCAGTAGATGGAGCCTTCTTTGCTTGGAATGCTTGGACTCGCTAGTTATAGGTAAATGTATAAAAGTATATATTATATATTTACAAAGGCCTCAAGATTGACTGCTGAGTAGGAGTACGGACGAGTACCAAGCTATCAAAAGAACGGGGAGGGGGGGACGGAAGAAAATTTAACCTATAAAATCTTCAAACTTTCTCTTCTCTCTCTCTTCTCTGTGTACTTAGTGTCTCACATGGTCGCGCGCCAACCAACCCATAGGTAGGTACGTACCATTATTTCGCAAGCGTACAGCCAGATCAGCCAATAGCTTTACAAGTTTCCACATATATACTCACGCGGCAAAAATGTATATACTGTACATGTTGGCCCTCTGATGGCGGCTTTCTCCCGTTTTTTCTATAGTGTTCTTCGTCCGTCCCTTTTTCCGTAAGCTGAGTTGACTTACACGCATCACGAGTTGCGTCTTTTTTCGCGCTCTGTCTCTCGCACATTAAACTGCATGTCGACGACGAGGAGACAAAAGTAGCCGTAAGATGTACAACTTAAACTTAATACCCAGAGGACGATGATGATGCACTAGCTCCTCGGTACAAACAGCACATCACGGTGCTTATACTGGTGATTATGGAACCACGTAACGAAGCTTCAGGGAGTAATAACTCTGCCCTTGTCTCGATTAACATCGTCAAGGAAGAGCCTTCGGAGCAGGTGATGGCCATGGCAATCGGCGTAACAGAGTCGAAGCAACAGGCGCAGCTGCCATCGGCTTACGCTATGAGCATCGATAGCAATGCCGAGGAAGACGAAGAGGCCGAGTGCACCACTGAACATGGTCAAGAAACCGAAATCAAAAACAGTTTATTAAAGTGTGCTCTTTGTGGCAAAGCCTTCGTAGTTGAGGATAACCCCAAGTTGCTAGAGTGCCTTCATGCTGCATGCTCTACCTGCATCAATAGTAAGCTCAGTGAACAACATAATACCTCAGTGGATGCTGAGATTCTTCGTAAGTATTTCATATGTTATAGAAAAGTATAAAGATTTCTGTTTTTAAATTTATAAGTTGAGATTGATAGGATTAAAATTAAATTTAAATTGAAATGAGAATTTTCTCGAGATTTATAGTCCATAGATTATTCAAGCAGGCAAAGATATATATTATCAACAGATTGATTTAAATAGACTTTACATTGATACATTCAATTATTTTTGAAAGGATAACTATTATAAAAATGAATAAGAGATATTGTACTTTAATTTAATATTTTATTTATTTTTTACAGCTGAACAAAATCTTATTACATGTCAAGCTTGTAATGTAGTCAGTCATCCAGAAAATTTAATTGACAATCGTTTTTTTACTAAGTTTTTGGAAGAGGGTATAAATGCCACTTGCGAAGAAGAACTCAACATTGAAGAAGAAAAGAAATGTACAAACTGTACTGAAAATGCAATAGCAACTAGTTGGTGTGTGGAGTGTGAAGAGTTAATATGTCAAAATTGTGTTATGGTAAGGAACCATTAGACATAATTACTTATAATAGTATATTATGCACCTTTGCATCTAGAAGAGATCTGGGCTTGCCAATTTTTCTCTCATGGTACATATACTATTTTTCCTCATACCAATGCATAAAATGCATACTTTCTATCCCGGCACCTAAGTGAGAAATGTGTACTTTATGCGCATGTATGAGGAAAAGAAATAAAACATTCACTTAGGAACTTTCTCTTTTGTGTAGGCACATCAAAGATTAAAAATAACCAAGGATCATACGATAAAACCTAAAGAAGATACTAATGATGGGGAAAATGTAAAAAAGGGAGATAAGAAATTGCCTGTTTATTTATTTTGTTCACTTCATCCGCATGAACAATTATCATTGTTTTGTCAAACTTGCGATCGTCTAACCTGCAGAGACTGCCAACTTAGTGAACATAGAGAACATAAATATAAATTTATACATGAAATTGCTGCAGAAACTCGTACTTCTGTAAAAACATTACTAAATGAAGTTAGGTGAGAATAATAATTAATTAAATCAGTTTAAAATTAAATTAGAAAATGTAATTAATTTATGCTCTGTTTTGTACCAGCTATAAGCGAGAATTATTAAAAAGTGCTATGAAAGTAATAGAGGATCGTCAAGTATTAATATCTGAAAAGAAAAAGAACCTTGTGCAAGATATAACACAACTGGTTGTTCAGTGAGTAAAATTTTAATTTACTATTTCTAATGAAGAGTTCCGAATATAGTCAAATTTTAATATCTATAGATATACCACCCATGATAATTTTTAATGTTTAACAAGGAATATCTCAGTTTCCTCAGCACTAGCAGGGTTAATTTTTTTTTTAAATTTACTTTTTGATAAGCACTATATGAAGTCGCTAAAGTGTCGGTTTCGAGGTTAAAATGCATGTGTAATTGGTATCCTCTTGTTAATTTAAGAAA
The DNA here is from genome assembly GCA_900490015.1 of Megastigmus stigmatizans. Taxonomy (NCBI): domain Eukaryota; kingdom Metazoa; phylum Arthropoda; class Insecta; order Hymenoptera; family Megastigmidae; genus Megastigmus; species Megastigmus stigmatizans. Next base: position 33,076 of record UELV01171732.1, on the reverse strand, counting down.
AATAAAATTTGGTCTTCATACCTGCACCGGAAGTGATTCATTCCCTCCTGGTGCCCTAGAGAGAAATGTGTATTTTCGGTACTAGTACGAGACACAATTGTAGATGTTAGAAAGCATCTACTATTGTGTCTTTCCCAAAAACGCGAAAAAGCACAATATCTTGACGCGAATTGCAAAAGCTGCAAATGATTCCGCAAGTTTACTTATTTTTTTTACCTACTTTTTTATGGTGGTTAAAAAGGGCAAATCACTTCGCGACCGTAGACGGGCTCGGGATCCCGCTCCCGAGGTCTAAGACATCAAGCTCGGGGCCCGTCACCCGCCCGTGAGCCGACCAGTGGGCTATCGTCAGTCGGGACCGAGATAGGTGATACCCATCGCGTTCGAGGCATCCGACAGCGTCCAGTCAACTAAACCCAACCCCCAGCTCCTTGATCAACGGTTGATTGAATCAACGTGTGCTCGGCGTCGTCCCTGTAGTGTCCGCAGTACCTGCAAGACGGGGTCGTTACCTTCCCCATCCGATGCAGGTAGTGTCGGATGTACCCGTGTCCTGAGAGAAGCTGGGTTAAGTAAAAATTTACGTGGCCCGCTCCCCTCTCCGTCCAGAGTCGTACGTCCTGTATTAGGCGTCTCGTCCACTTGTCTTTTTCATTGTTCGTCTAGCGGGTTTGCCAGTCTGCCAGTGTCTCTGTCCTTGCGTCTGTGGCGGCTCTCGCTCTCCCATTTTCATTGCTCGTATCGTAAATCCTCCGTCGCTCGAGAGCTAGGAGGTCTATGCGGACAACCCCGGCGATCACCAGCACCGCCCCTATAAAATATACTATTACTTACTTTTTATTCATAATTTTTTAATGTACCGTACCTTAGGAAAAACAGAATAACTACACTACTTGTCGTGCAGGGCTGTTTCTCGCACTGCCTAGTCTTTTTGCCTCGCAAGCGAAAAACTCGACTTGTGCAGGAACCACCTCCATCGCACACTAGTAGTGTAATATGTGCTATTATTTACTATTTTAAGTATACTACCTATTTTTATAAAATTATTAATTTGGAATTCACTACAAAAAGTTTCATACATATTCAATACTTTCTATGATTCTTTGTATTTACTGTATTTTTTTAATTATTGTATTTTATTGCTCTATATTATATATATGTTCTTTATTATATTCTTTGATTTAACATTTTATTACATCTTACATTCTAAATCACATGTAAAAATGATAGTCTCTTTTATTTTAATACATTTTCACTTTCACCCTTTTTCTTCTTTCTTCTTTCCTATTCGTTTCTCTCTTCCTTCCTCTCTAACTCATTCCTCTCCCTATTCCAGCTATACTTTCTTCCTTCTACTTTAATGCTCTATATTAAAAATGCTCTATAATTTCAGATTGACAAATGCAATAAGTTCCAGAGGTAAACAATTAGTGATGCGATTAAGTGAAGTGTGTGATCAAAAACAAAATACATTAAATGAAAAAAAAATAGCCTTAGATCAACTTTCTCAATTGACTGATCATTGTGTAAATTTTGTGAATTATGCATTAGATAAAGGTACAGATATGGAGCTACTATATAGTAAAAAATCAGTAACAAATCATTTGCAGCGAATAAAAAACAGAAGAGCAGATATTCCAAATCCAGAAATTCCTGTTAGAATACACTTGTCCATGGAAAAAGTACAAGACTTAATTAAAGGTTAGTTAATGAATATATTTTCTATTAAATTACATTAATTTAAATTATAGCTTTTTATTTTATTTTTATTAGTAATATCATCTATTGGAGCAATAGTAGTAGATGGAAGAGTTTATCCTTCAGTCACGCCACCTTCAGAACCAAGTGCACCAACCACACCATTGAGTGAGCCAGTAGAACAAAAACAGTTGAACTCATGTGCAATAAGTATAGCGGTAGAAAATGCTCCAGCAAACCAGGCTATTTCTCTCTTACCTACCCAACCACCCAACAGTATACCCCATAATACATACCAACCTATAAACATTCCCATTTCGACCCATCAACAACTAACAATGCAAAATCAACAACACATCGCTAATCAACAACAAATGCAAGCACAAACACAGAATTATATACATTATAATGCCCACAATATGCAGCAGCGTTCATCGCCTCAAAATCAGAGAATGCCGACTTTTAATGTCAATTATAATGGACGTATGCAGCAACCACAACAAATGATAATGGGTCAACGTCCAGGACTTGGAAATTGTCATCAACAGGTATACTGGAATATTGAGCAATAATACCACATTGTTGACTAGGATAATATTGCTCAAAAGTAGATTAGAACTACAGTTTATTATAGTAATCATTTCTTCAGTACTTTGGGAAGGGAACTAGATTTAATACGAATTTTTATTTTTTTACTATACAATAACATATAGATTCATGTAGATGTAGAAATTTTATATAATTTTTGAATCGCAATAATTTTTTATAAATCACATAAAAATTTAAAATTGACCAAAAAGAGTATTTAATAAGGGAGCAATAAGTATTATTTATAGATACTAAACTTGGATTATCTTATGTGATTAATAAATCCTTGTACTACACAATGGTGCAATGATTTAATTGATACATTCAATTTATTATATTTACTTATGTAACCCATTAAATAAACTGAAATAAAATATAACATCTAGTTTTTTATTTCCTGAATAAAGAATAGTACTTTGATACCTGATACAAATATAAATGTATATATAATAAAAAAATATATGTATATATATTTGTATTCCTTAATATAAAAAGATCTAAAACTACTGCTAGATTATTGTTTATGAATGAAAATTAAGCTTTTAAAGATAAAAATAAGCTAAAATTATTAATCGTTAGATTATTGCAAGAATTAGCTTAGTATAAAGTCAAAACAGACTGTATAAGTTTATAAAAGCCAGTAATTAAACTAATTTGTTACAAAGGAGCGACTTTTAGAAAGTTTACACCATTTTCACAGGTAACTTCATCAACGCATCCTCACCAACAGCAGCTGCATGTAGCTGCACCAGATCCTCACTTAAATCAAAATGCTAGCCTTCGTGGATTGCTCGCTCACAATCCACCTGCATACAGGCCCACCGCGAATGCAGTACAGTTCAGATTTCAGCCGAGATTTCGATATCTGAACACTCCACAAAGGCCCTTCGGTCCACCTCAAAACTATCAAGCAAGTACCTCCCTGCTTACTGGTATGCAGATACGACCACCGAGTCAACCTTCACAGCAGGCGATGATAAACGTCTATCAGCAGCAGCAGCAGCAGCAGCAGAATCATCATCAGCAGCATCATCATCAGCAGCAGCAGCAGCAGCAGCAGCAGCAGCAGCAGCAGCAACAACAACAACAACAACAACAACAACAACAACAACAACAACAACATCAGCAGCAGCAACAACAAGTGCAAGCAATGCAATCTGCCCGTTGGCATATACCGCAAAACATGAACAATGCTATTCCGCCTCCTTATGCTGCGAGAAATCCTATTATGCAGCAGACCCCCGCTGTTGCTCCCGCAAATGACACGTACAAAATTACTCTGAAGAATCAGCCCGCTGTAACTATTGCACCTCAGACAGTAAGAACAGAACAGTTTAAATGATATACTTTCTTTATTTAGTTCCATAATGGCATGTGTTAATTTAACGATATACTTATACTAATAAGTTTTATAAGTGGTTCTTAATTATACTAAAATTTAGTGAGTAAGGTTGTATTTTTTATATCTACTTATTTGCAAACATTCAAATGTGAACTACTTTTTTGGCTATATATCCAGAACAACTTTAATTATAGTTTATTCATCTACATTTTATTCTGAAATATTTTTAGTATTAAGATTTTTATCGATTAATAAAATAGGATGGAAAAACAAGAGATCTTTTTTTAAGAAATAACATTTTAAAATTATTTAATTTTTTTTCCACAGAAAAGTAACAACAGTACCGCGAGTCCACCGGTGAACACCGATTCTGCAGTGGTTATCCAAAATTCTACTTTGGTAAGTCATACAGTCAGTTCGTCAATGCCGAAGACGCCGAGTCCTGCACCGCATGAGAAAACTGATGAGACGCACAAGAGTTTGGATAAATTTTGTCAGAAATCTCTAAACGATCTCATGCTTACCATTGCTAAGTTAGACAGTAATGGCATTATGGTCATTCCTGAGACTCAAAAAAATCAGTTGGACTCGGCGCAAGTGGACAGTTCAACTGATGAAGGAATTAATGCCATGACTGACACTTCTTCAGGTAATGAAGGTTTCATTTTCATAGCTTAGAGACTTATATTTATTTCATTTTTACTTATATTTTCTATAAGAAAAAAGTATATTAAATTTTTTAAATACTTGAAACAATATAGCAACATCCATGACGAAAGATGACCCAAATGAAGATTGGTGTGCGGTATGCATGGATGGAGGTGATGCTGTTCTTTGTTGCGATAAATGTCCAAAGGTCTTCCATTTGTATTGCCATATACCGATTTTAAAATCATTTCCACAGTAAGTTTTTTCAACAAATATTAGTTGCAATTGCTCTACATGTATTTTCTTCTTAAAAAAGCGTTATTCTTCTTTCTACAGTGAAAGCGAAACGTGGCAGTGCATGCTCTGCACGAATGTATTTGATTGCTCAGAAGATCCTGTCGGAGAAAAGAGACCAAACATGATGAACTCCCGCGATTTAAGAATAGCTCAACGAATAGTTTTAGAATTATATTGCCAATACGAACAAAGTTTACCGTTCAGAGAAATTGTACCGCCTGATGTATTTTTTATTTATTTTTATTCCTAGTCATTGCTTACTTGGTACAAAGCAAAGAAGCAATGATAAGCAGATTGAAAATTTGTATCACGTTAATTCTCATTATTGCATTCAACAGGTTGTGGATTATCATCAGATTATAAAGAAACCAATTGCTCTCGATGTTATAAAAGAAAAACTTAAACCAGAAAATGAAAAACATTATACAAACTTGAAGCAAGTGATGTCAGACATTAGATTAATGTTTAAAAATGCATTCACCTATAATCCTGTAAGTATATTTAAAAACTTAAGAAATGTATATTTTAATTCAATAAGACCGTAATAAAAATATTTTTTATTTCAGGTGGATTCTCCAGTTTATCAGGAAGCTAGGAGCTTGGAAGAATTTTTTGAAAAATTATTATTGAAATGGGCACCCAATTACGCTTACGATGATACGTTCCTCACTGCAGACGGGGAAGAAGAAGTTTTTCCACCGAACCGGAAATATCGACGGATTATCAATGATTAGCACTTAACAATATGCACATAATTAATTTTGTAAAATAGAATTGTTGAAATACTTTTTTCATACTGACATTGAGTAAAACCTTTGTTAACGAATACGTATACAATGTATACGTAAAGATAAGTCATAAGCATGCTTTATTTTCACAAAAAAAAAGCGATTTCCACAACAAATGCGTTTGCTAATAAAATATCTATTTACTTGAAATAAAATGACGTTAATGGAGGATGCACATTTTGCAAGGATCCTGCATTATTTATTGAAATTTGTAAAAATTGTTACAGAATTTACATCACCTGGACTAATTATAGTTACGAAATACGATTCTTAAACTTTTAGAATTCATACACAAAAAAAAGACTGGGGGAGCGGGTGCCCCAACTGGTGTTGTTGTTAGTCAACACGTACGGCGAGCTGTTTGCCATTCAAACGGGAGAGCATTTCACTTTTTCTGGGAGAACCATTCGCCCATGCTATAATATAATAAACAAGATACATATAGTACAGTAACAAGATACAAAACACAAATGAGATAGAAACGACTGCATTTTGGTTATTAGGTAAATCGGGGTCGAAAAAATCTATTTTCAAATTTGCTGCTTCCTAGGTCCAGAGGTTTTATGCGAAAACAGTTTCAAAGTTTTATTTGCTTATATCTCGAGAACGGCTTAGGCTAGAACAAAATGGTTTACACCAATTGAAAGAGCGTAAAATTTTACATTAGAAACGATTTTTTATTCGATTTCGATGAGTGTATAGTTTCGAGATAGTTAATCGAAAAGAAATTATCTCAACTCTCTGTACGTGAGTGGGTTATTGGGTTATTGGCTCAGAAACAGAGTAACCGCTGCTCGCTACTGCTTGTGGTGCTGCTACACCGCTCCTGGCGCGGTAGTTCCTCCAGTCTTTTTTCCGTGTAATGTTTTACTTAATTTTAAATCTTTTCCCTTTATTTTTAATTTACACAAGCTGGCCTTGAAGTTTTACATAAACTTTTGGTATTTAGAAATAAATAAAATCTCTTTTTGGTATCAGAGCCGTAAAATTCGATTTCATGGCCAGTCTGCAAAATAAAAAATATTCTAAAATGAGCCATTTTACATTAATAAATTGTATATGTTGATTATGGACTGTATGTAAAATGGAATTTTATAAACTATAAATGGTATGAATAATAAGATTTTATGTCTATGATATCAAAAATACTAATTTGCAACTTCTAATAGTTCGAAACAAAATTGGAAAAATGTATTAATATTTTAATCTAGTTTCATATTAATTGATATAATTTTTATTATCGTAGTTTTATTAAAAAAAATTGACATTAGGATCATTGTGCAAAAAGTTTTGCTTATAATAAATTTTAAATTAACATCAAACATTTTATTGAGTCAATGAACAATTGACGCAATATATATTAATACATATAGTTACATAGTTTGTAGCTTAAGAAAAATTCTCTAAGTTTAAGAAGGAGTATACTTTTTATTAAAATAGGTATTTTAAAGTTGATATTTAAATGCTTGTAATTACTTTTTCGTTTTACGTAAAAATATTAAACCGAAAAGAAGCGAAGTAATAAAAAGAAAAAAATGTTATCCAGGCAAACGATAATTATTTTTGATGAACAGCGTTATTGAGTGTGAATGTTAAATCTATTTGTGTAATTTATGTACCAATATATGTAGTTTTTCCAAGAATAAAAATATTCTAATATTCGTCAAATTCAACTAGTTACAGTGTAACAACTATGAATTATTCATTAATAATAATTAAATAGGAAAAACTGTTTTTGAATTTTCTTTAAAAAATATATTTAATTTTTAAATCTCCAAGTATTCTTCCTTCTACAAAAATTTTTAGTGCTAGAAGCCTAGGCAATCGATTTTAGGTAACAAATGATACATTCTTGGAAAGATATTACCATTTTTCATGATACTTTTCTTAGTAATAAATCTCATGCAGCTTGTTTCATGGATTTGAAATAAAATATCAACATCTACAAAGCATATACAAAATTTTCATATCTAAAAACAAGTAACCTGTATGTCTTCAAATTAACATTTTTTTTTTAAATTAAATATACAAATTAAATTTGTATAATGAGCGATATTTAACCCAGCATTAATCATATTACAAATAATATGATAATGTAAAAATAAATTGTATTACAAATCAAGATATATTTAAAAATGAATAAAAAATGATATTTTTAAATAATGTAACTTATTTTGTTATTTCTCTTATTTCCTATTTTTACAAACTCATTTTTTTAAAAAGTATATCCACAACATTGGATTAAATATTAAGTAAGTCTGGTAAAGTAGATAGTTGATATTTCTATAATAAAATAATAAAGTATATGTAGGTACTTTGCTTTTAAGGTGTTATAGGCGTTTCTACCATTGACTTTTGAGAACAAAATTTACAAGTTGGAACTGCTCGTTGAGTTGTATATCCAGCAAGCACACTGTTAATACCCATACAGCGGTGACATAACACATTACCACACGACCAACAATGATACTAAAATAAATAAAAAATTTTAATTATCTTTTATTCTACATAAAAATTGAACCTTACATTTACAAAATTATATAATATAATAAAAAATCATTTAATGTTTTTAAATTCATTTCAATATTATTTTTTTTAAAAATAAAAAAATTTCACTATTAGTACTTTAAATTTATCATTTATTCAAGTATAAAAATTTTATTTACTGTAAGAAATAAATTATTTTAAAATCGTGAACTCTAGAACTTATAATTCATAATTATAGTATACCTTTTTGTTAAAAGCATCAAAGGTAGTTCCACATTTACATTCATTCATGTTTCTAGACGATTTCCATTCTAACGCTATTGCATTCGATCCTGTTTCTAATTGCTTTATTTCCACTTTGCTTTTACTACCTACTTCAGTGGTAAGTTTTGATAATTTATGCTGAAGAAGACATTCCTTTAAGTATTCATTATCTAATTTATACTTATTTGATGAAGTTATTTTAATATTACTCGATGCATTTATCTGTCCTATTGAATAAACGCTCTGAAAAATAAATAATAATTATTTTAAACTATATTAAAGAATAATATATGATTTTTTTTAGAGAATGTCATATATCAATGTTGCAGATTTACATTTTATTGAGTAAATTTTATAATTACTATAAAAATCAATCTGGAAGTATATTCTTTGTAATGGTAAAAAGCTGAAAGTGTCTTCAGATCGATATTTAGAATAATTGTAAAATTTATTAAATAGTATGGATTTGTAAGGTGTTCAAATAGGACTTTAATATTCCATTAATCAGAAAAATAATGCTTACCTTAGTAAGAAATTTGACATGATCTTCTATAGAACTAATGTGATTATTAATTGTTAAAAGAGAATCTTCATAGGATTCTCTTGGATGAACCATATTTTCAAATCTAAAATAAAGGCCCCGCCATAATCTAGAAGATGTTAAAATAAAAATTAGAAATTTATTTCGTATTTTTAAACATTCTCTTAAATTAATTTATATAATAATATTTACACAATATTTTGTGGAGCTAATTTTGGTTTAAGAATTCGACTAGTTTCCTCTTTAACTTGGTTATTTGAATACAAGGGATTTATAAATTCATTTATATGCTGTGACATATGACCCCAGAGAGAATAAGTTCTTTCTGAAAGACTGAATATTATTTATTACACATATCATGAATTAGTAATTCTATATCAAATTAAATATTCACATAATTTGAATTAATATTAACATACTTTAAGAATTGCCTATCCTTTTCACAATTCCCTATGAATGTTCCATATTGACAGCTATGTACATGATCATGTAATGTAATTAAATATTGCTCATTGAATTGGAACATATATGGAAATTGCTGTAAAAGTTGGTAAGTAGCATCAATAAATTGAGTAAATATTGGTGCAAGCTCTTTACTATCAGCAGTTATAAAGCCACATCGATCACTAAATTTATGACCAAAAGCCAGCCAATCTTTTTCAATTAAAACCTGAAAATAATTAAATTGTAACATCATATGTGCACTATATTTTGATGAAACATTTTATTATCATTTACTGATGTAATATTATAAATTTATTTTACTTGAAAACCATGAATAGTTCTATAAAATGGATCCAGCATTAAAGCAGCTAAGGAACAAACTTGAGCTGTTCTGTCCCACCCATCACTGCAGTGCACTACAACGCTAATTCCATTTACTATATTACGTGCTATAAACCATGATGTTTCTAATATGGCTCGAATGTGTTTTAACCATCCACTATTTTCTAGCCCACTGAGAAATGCACTCATAGACGTACTTTTTTGTACTGCAAGTAGTAATATAGAATGTATAAGCTTGATTATATTTATAGAAAGTTCTTGTACAAATATTAAATTTAAACTAAAATTTACCTACATTCTATTAATTTAGTAAGACTTGTTCTCATGACATGAATATTTTCAATTCCAAAAAATTGAAATTTAATGTTATCATAGAAATTTTCATTTTCATATCCTTTTCCAGCAGCACGATTTGCCATTGCATTGATCTGTAAAAAGTAAAAATTGTAATGAAATAAGATAAAGAATTATCTTTTATTAAATAAACAGTAACATATTTTGTTATAACTTACTCTTGGCCTTGTATCAACTACATAGAGGTATTTTGAATTAGGATTGGTACAAAGTAAATTATAAAGCATTTGTTCATCTTTTAGACAGCGTGCATTAAAACCAGATAATGGTTGACTACATCGACAAATTGATGCCTGTATAAATAAAAGAATATTTTTGCATGTTTTAATTTTAAAAAACTATTATTCCACCAATAACTACATTTTTAAATTTCATACCTTATTATTATATAAATAAGTTAATACAGGAAGTCTTCCTTTACTGCGAAATTTAGCACTACCCATCAATACAGTGTTATTACATGAACTAGGAACATACAGATATTTTGGGTATGTTTCACAGAGCTAAAAAATACAGCATTATTCAAATATTTGAATTAGAACTAAAATCTATAAGCATATAAAGTTTATAGAATATAAACACTAACTTCATAATTAACATTAAGGTAAGATAGTGACCACTCTTCATTTGGAACACCTTGTCTCTGAAACTCATCTTGAATACTGAAAAAGTTCCAACCTGCTTCTTGGAATAAACCTTCATTATCTTTATAATTAAAACAGTATAAATCTTCAGTCCTTGCTGTAAACAAATATTAGACAATGTATTAATAGAAGGCTAGTGTACTGACCAATGATAAAAAATATAAATAATATTTGCAACTTTACTTGGAGAAGATAATCGTAATAACGTTAGATATACTTCATGACAGTCTCGTTCTTTTGGAATTACAAATGTAACAACAAAAAAATGTTTACACTTGATATGAAGTGGAGAACCACTTGTTAATAAAGGCAGTTTCTCAGTACTGGCAACGTGTGTGTTTAAAACCTACAATATCATAAATTAAGTACCAGGAAACTACAAAATAATAAATATTAATCATATACCCTGAATGGCATAGATTCTGATTGACAAGATTTTTAATTATACTTGGTTCTGAATACTATCCTGATCAGAAACTGTGACTTTCAAGGTAAAATGACAGGAAAATCAAAGACTATGCACCCAAATTTTTTTCTTTCCATTTGGTTCCATAAAAATAAAATGTGTTTCGGTTAAGTAAAACGTTCCTAATATATGTTTCACTCCATATTTATCAAGCATCAAAGCATTTTCAACCTATAAAGTACAAATAATTTCTATTAATAATATTAATAAAAAATTTAATACATTAAAATAAAATAATATAAACTAATGTAATCAAAATCAATTTAAATAAAGTATTTGTTGAATACTAACTTTTTGAACCTTTATTACATCTCTAGCATTCATTTTTATAAAGAAATAAATTTCTTCAATTGCATAAACTATTTCTATTAAATACAGCTGCAGTGAGCAGCTTTAGTAAAATTGAAAAATGACCACGTTCATTATTTTCCTCGTGAAGTCAGGATGAAAATAAAAACTAAGACGATGATTATTCAAAAGAACATGTGCTTTTAAATCTACAAATAGATTTTTTTTATATATACATATTTTTTTTGACAGTAAACACATAACTCAACTCATATATATAGAAGCACTAAGCAGACATTTTTATATCTAATCACTAATGACACCTACTATTATCGACTAGGTACTTTGTCGATAAAAGTAGAGAAATTTAGAGCGAGCAATCAGAAAATGAAGCGAAATATATATTTATAACATTATATTATATTTTATCATTATTATATATGTAGGGAGTAATAGTAAAGGAATTTTATATTTTTTTAATCAAAAAGCGCTCAATTTGAAATGGAATTGAATTCAATTACATAGTTATGCAAACATTTCTTTGATCAATTGCTGGTTTATAATTAGTATAAGTATAGGTAATGTATGCACATCACGAGTAACAACTTATAGAAATCTAAATTTTAATTGCATTTTAAAAAATTGAAATATTATTTTCAAATTTAGACAACTAACTACTTATAATATTAACATTGTAAATATCAATTTTATTAAAATTTATTGATTAATCAATCGTTTAATTTGGAAAATTATTAAAATTAAAAATAATTAATAAGAAATATTATCAAGCACATAATTTGAATGGAATCGCTGTTCGAAAACAAATAGATATCACAAGATTACAATTCTTAGGTTATGGCGTCAAAGACCAAAAATTCAGGTGCTGTCAGTTTTCTATCCACATATACCTATACGTGAGCTGATCGCTTCAAGTGTTTGTTTATGCCACACAAAGAGTGAATGTGAAAGAATATACTTATAGTGTACAGCTCCATTTGGTTATGCGTGTTTCAGAGACTAACGTCAACTCCCTTGTTTTTGGTACTTACTATTGAATTATACCTAAAGAAAATGAGAAATATAACCACTGCGATGGGTTTTTTTTATATGTACATTCGGCGAACGGTATTTAATTAATTGCACGTAGCAGCTGCTCAATAAGTAATTGAGAATATTCGTATAAAACGCATTGAATATCGCCATAATTATTCCACCAAGTATTGCAAAATCTCTTTCCATGAGGATGTTTCAACTTTACATACTTATTTTAAATTTAGAATATACGAAATATTAAAGTTTTATAAATATTGAAAGCAAGAATGTGTTAAACTTGAAATTTTATTGATTAGAAATATATGAAGGTAATCACTTTGACAATAATTTATAAAATGTTTATTATTTTTTTAATAAGCCAAAGTAGATGTTTGAGATTTTTTAATGTCTACATTTATACTAGATGTTCAGCTCGATTCAAATAAAACAAGAATATAATACTGTGGACGAAAGAAATCATCAAAATATGGTTGGTGAACAAGGAAATATTGATTATTCTGTATTTAATAATCAAAATGTTGAATACGCATATCATCAGTTACCACATTTTTGGGATCAAGCCCTGCAAGTTCAATCCAATCAATATCCTAAAGACTTTTCTCAAAAACATGATGGAATTTCTCGACAAGATATGTCTAGAATCAATGTTAGTAAAATGATTACTTTTGATGCATATTTATTTTAAAAATCGCATGTTTAGAAAATACTTAAAGATTAATTTCTATTTAATCAATTACTTGATCTTTTTGGTATTAAAATATTTTCTTTTAACAATATGACTAAAGTTTAATTCTAATGAGGTCAAATAGCTTTTGTGATTAATATAAATTTTACAATATTTAAGTTTATATTAAGTGTTGTTAATTATAAATGCTATTGAATAAAATTTGTGTAAATTTTCATTTAAATTTTATGCTGAATAATGAAATTTTAAATCAAACTAAATTTTTTAATATTCTAGCCAAGTGTACCATCTTTAAGTTCAAACTATATCAATCATCATTTACAACAGCAACATAATTCTTTTGCGTCAAATCCACAAGCTACTGATGATCAAACGCAAATAAATCAAATAAATCAATCCAATATCGATAGTGGACACATAGAATCAAGAATTGCATCTACTGTTATTAATAACAGTGCTTTAATGAATCCATCTCTTGTTCAATCAAGTACTACAATTATGAAACGTAATACTCCTGGCAGGCCATCAAAGTCTTCAAATTCAACCGGTAGTCCTGGAAAAAAGCTTAAATGTCAATGTGAAATTTGTTTTAAAGAATTTGGACATAAGAGTAATCTTTTTATTCATATGAGGACTCATAATGGTGAACGACCATACAAATGTAAGCAGTGCGACAAATGTTTTACACACAGCGGGAATTTAGCAATACATATGCGAACACATTCTGGTGAACGACCGTACGCATGTCAAGTGTGTGGAAAAATGTTCAGTCATAGTGGCAATTTATCAACACATTTGCGAACACATTCTGGTGTTAAGCCATATAAATGTAGTGTTTGTGCTAAAGAATTTCGTCATAGTGGAAATCTTTCAATACATGAAAGAATTCATTCCGGTATCAAACCTTTTCAATGCAAAGTTTGTGGTAAAGAATTTTATCATAGTGGAAATTTGACCACACACATGAAAAAACACCCAACAACTATTTCTACTGAACTCTGTGAAAATAATGTACTTCCAACGTTAAATACAGAATATATCTGTAACAATGTAAATCAAGTTAAAGAATCCGACAGGATTATGATTTCAAATTCTAGTGATCTAGACAGTACGATACAAAATTCAAATGAAGTAGTAACAGAAGAAATAATTGAAAAATCAAAAACAAGCTAATAAAACTGGACTTGTTTTATTTTTTAAGATCACAGTATTTTGTAAGCTGAAGTATGGATTTAGTCTTAGAATTAATTTCAATTTTTGGTATATCAATTATATAAAAATAAATGTAATTTAGTTTGTTCCCTTTTTTAAAAAAAAAGCTACATATATCTTTAAGATAACCAAAGAGGTATGCTTAAGAGCAAATACCCTCTGTATTCATAATGAATTCATAAATATAAAATTTTTAACATCAATATTTTAATAGAAAACCGTGTTTTAACAAAGATCGAAATTAATGATTGAACTGAATCTATGTATTTCTAAAACATAAAAATAATTCTTAGTAAAGATGAAAATAATTATGAAAGTCAATTTAAATAAAATCAATGTAGAATAACAAACATTGCAAAAAATATTTTGTACTTTTCAGTATGTGATATTTAATTAACAATAATTGAGTAAAAAAAAATTAAAATTAAAAGCATAACACAACTGTTAATTAATGATTTAGATAATTAAAGAATAACATAATAAACATACAGTAAAATTTTGAATGTTATTTAATGTAATTATATAACTGTTTTATTTTATTGTATTAAAATTGTAAATTATTTTTATTGTATTATTACTATTATTATTATTATTATTATTATTATTATTATTATGATCCACACTATTGTCTTTAAAATATGTTAAGTGATGTCATAAAAATGTCTTAACATAAATTTAAATAAACATCATGTAAATCACTTTTATATTGAATAATTTTTATTGGTACTCATGATTTTCATGAAGGTAGCGTACATAGTTGTATAATTTAGTTAATACCCTTAAAGTAAGTAAAAATATCTTATAGTAAACTATATATTTCAAAGTACAACTTGCGTAATTCTTCATGAAATATACATATACACACGCATTTCTTTAGCCTTACAGTTGTAAACTTAAAATAGTTAATTTGATTTGATATCACATAACAATTTTATATTTCTACTATAAATAAGCTTATACAAAACAGCAGATGTGAAGAACTGAAAAAATAGGAGACTCATAAGATGTGGCACATAATCATATAAAATATAAAAAATTATAACAATTTCATTTTTTTGCTCGCAATTAGAATAAATTTACAATTTGTATAAAGCTTAAAAAAGTCACAAAAATTGTGACTAACAGATATACATTATGATTCCTATTATATTCTTATAAAATAGTATTATTATTAATTAGAAAAATTTAGTCAATCTTCCACAGATCAACCAAATTTATTTTAATTGTGAAAATTGTATCGGGTTAATAAGCAAATCACTCATGTTGTAATATATTTCATCGATTTTACTCATTTTGAAATATGTTCAAATTCGTAAAAACATTTTAGACACGTATCTTTTGTTAATTAAAAAATTTAAATGCTGGAAATTATTACAAGTAATTACTTCAATTAGTAGATATTTACATTTTGTTTCTATTTTCCCTATCTCGTGAGGTTCTACTTAGTTAAAAATATCTGTCACGATAACAATGAACCACATTATGCAAGGTGGAGCCGGTGCATGAAACATAATTACCGACAATTACCGTTTTTAACATTTTCAAGTTTAGCCCGATTCTCTGAAGCCCATAGAATTGGGCTTAGCTTGTAAAATGTTAAAATATTGAAAACTGAACGAAAAAAGTATGAAACCGTAAACGTCAGTAACTGTACTTGTAGGGCTCCTGCTTAAGATGCAGTTATATTCTGTATAGATTAGTCAAGATTTCAGTTAGATGATCTGAAAACTTATTACTATACATACATAGTATATATTCTGAAATATCTTTAGAATCGAATTTGGTCATGACAATTGGTTTTATGCAAAAATATATTATATTTTTGGATGTGACATTTTTGGCATTGGCCAAAATGTCATCAAAAATATAAGGTACTTCTGATATAATGCACTCAATGATGCTCAAAAATAGAAAATTTAACTTGAAACTCTGAATACAAACTTACATTCTTGAACCAGCATGAAAAAATAAATATTTAATAAAATTTAATGGAATTTAACATATTTTAAGATAAGCGAGATTGGTATCATACACCTAAAGCGATTTTCTTGTAAGTTAAATTATTGCTGAGATGTATATAATATACACAAATAATACACAGTATTGAATAAACAATAAACCCTAATGCTTAAATTTATCAGAATTATAATCAACATCAACACTATTTCACAATGCTGGAAAATCATTACCAAATTATTGTAAAGTTATTCTTTGACTTAAATAATTATTTCTTCACTTTTTAATGTATAAAATTAAAAAAATATTACTTTTTTTAGCCAAAAAATTAAGAAGATAGTGTTGATGATTTTTGATAAAAAAAAGTATTCAAATATTCACAATTCTGTGAAGATGATTGATACGTATAAAATTATCTGTACAATTGAGCATTAGGGTATTCCTAACTCCTCATAAAATTGTTACTATACAGCATCAGTAGGTTTTATAAATAAAGCTGTCAGTGCAAAAATTAAAAATACAAGTCCTCCAATAATGGTAACTGAAATATTGAAAAATTTAATTAAGATTAATCAACTATTGATTATTATGTAAAAGACTATTATATGTAAAATTAATTGCTACCTGTTCTCACTGATATCCTTTGTGCAATCATGCGACCTCCAAGTACAGCTAAACCAGTACAAAAGGAATGACCCAAAATTCCACCAATCACAACACCATACACATCCTAAGGTACAACATAATATTACTGTAACTATATGTTTCTATGATTTTATTGTTGAAATGAGTTTAAATTTTCGTTATTAATCTACAGCAAGGGTGAACATTATAACACATGTTCTATACTGACATTTTTCATACACTGAAAAAAGGGGCACAAAGAAAAATTGTCATAATGGTTTTGAAATTTTGAATAGCTTATTTTAAGTAATACCGCACCCTTTATTTAAACTAATGCTCCCTTTTACCTATAATAAAAATATTATAATTTTTTTTTATAAAAATATTAAACTTCATTTCATTTATTTTTACCTCTCGAGCTGCAAGAATGATTGTTGTCAACTGAGAACGGTCTCCCCATTCAGCAAGAAACGTAAGAGAAAATGCTTGTAAGAAGATCCTTGAAAGCATCATTAGAGCACTTGCTTTTTGACTTTTTCTAATAACACCAGTTTCTGGATCTTGAACAAGAGTTGAAGTAGCTTCTTTCTCTAACTGTAATATTATAAAAATTTTATATTGAAAACATTTATTACACTCATCGTACAAGCTGTACAACAAAATGTACTTTTAATTTATTCATACTTTGAATATTTTCTATATTCATTTCACCATACTTCTATTTTGGCTATACGTGTAAAAATCATTTTAAGAAAAAAAAATATCTTTGAACTTTGGTTTATTATTATTGAAATAACAAATTAAAATATTGTTTTTTATTTACTTCATCTTCTCTTTTTCTCAAATCTGATTGTACTTCTTCGAGTTCTTCTTGTCCTTCATTCGGTGACATGTAATATCCATCTTTTAACATTTTTAATCCAAACAAGGCAAACAAGGCAGTAGAAATATAGTAAGTATAAGCTCTAGGAATTATAGTAGCAGCATAGCCAAAAATAACTATAAAATTATAATTAGTAAATAATAAAATCAATTTGAATTAATATTTTAGAAATTTTATAAATACCTGATAAAATAGTCATAACTGCTAGGGCACCTATGGCTCCAGCAAATACTGTTAATCTAGGATGTCTCATAGCCATGATTGCAGCAATGAAAAAGGTTTTATCTCCTAATTCGGAAACTATAATCACTGAAAGTGATGCCACAAAAGCATGAAGAAATCCCAAATTTTCCAAAGAACTCATCGATGTAACATTATCAACTTTCTAAGAAATCATATTTTAAAAGTATTAATAAAATTTTAAATCGCTTGTAAGTACAAGAACTTTTAATTAAAAAGTATTATTTAACTTAATTACTTACATCTGAACTCATAGAAGACTGTAACCTTTCCACATCTGATGGCATTTTTTCTCCATAAGTAAGATTAAATAAAATTAAAAAATGAAAAAGTAAGTGAAAATAAATATTTCGGTAAACTATCATAGTTGCTATTTGTTTGGTGGAATTACAAATTGAAAAATAAACTGAAAGTAAGTACTAAATAAAA
This sequence comes from Megastigmus stigmatizans, assembly GCA_900490015.1. Taxonomy (NCBI): domain Eukaryota; kingdom Metazoa; phylum Arthropoda; class Insecta; order Hymenoptera; family Megastigmidae; genus Megastigmus; species Megastigmus stigmatizans. The sequence continues at coordinate 14,803 of UELV01171732.1, read as the reverse complement.
TGTTTAAAAAATTTCTAGTCAGATGGTTCCCGATATTTGAGAAAAGAATTTTATTGCAGTTGTTGAGCTGCAAACAGAAATTTTTAGGTTAACTTAACTACCCACTTTATTGTGCAGTGACTGTGAACTGCGAAAATTATACCTTTGAAAATCTTTGGGAATCAAATATATAGGTATTACCCAGATACTTCTTATCTTAGAATGAGCAGATCTTTGTCAGAAGCCACCTAAAAGTACATAAACAACTGTAAACATGGAGGAATTCGAAAAAATTGATTGGTAAGCTAATAATTTAATAGATCGTAAAATAAAGCTATATAAATTCTCAATGTCAAGAAATGTTCTTGGAAAAAATCTATCAACAACTATTTTATTCTTAGTTGGAAAAGAAGTTTTCATTTTTATATCTATATGAAACATATCAATTTTAACGTTTATTTTATATTTAGGTTACCTAATGTAGAAGACATAATAGATGATAAATTTATAAAAGAAGAACGTTTGGAGACTGATAGTTCAATGTATCAAATAATGAATGGAAAATTTCAGGATCCTTTTATGGACATTAGACCATTAGAGAAAAATAAACCAGGATCAAATCAAGACACTATGGAGACTCTAAAAGTTGAGCCCAAAAAGTTAAAAAACAAAGGAAAAAAGAAAAAGAAAAAGAAAAATTAGGATTATTAAATAAATTACAAATATCATTATTCATGTAACTTGCATATAAATTTTTTATAAAATAATTAGCATTTAAGAAAAACGTGTACTTAAATCTTAATACAATTTCTCTATTTACACTACATTTTGGAGTTTCAGTTTTAGTACAAAAAATCAGTCTAATAATTAAAACGATCGAAAGAAAGGATAATAGGAATGGATAAGATTGCATAAAGCCAGATTCAAATTCCAGATAAGAACAGATAAAGTATAGATAAATAGTAATAAAATACGGATACAGAAATTCCATTTGTATCCGGAATTTGAATCCGGTCTATTTAATCTTATCCGTTCCTATATCCGTTCGTTTTAACAAGGGGTGATCATGCATTACATTATTCTTGTATATGTAGATAGTATAAAGTATATGTATATGTACACTATAAACATTTTCCCGATTATTTTTGTAACAAATTTTGTAAACATTAGAAATTATTTTGTACATCACTAAATAATAAAATTAAGCATTTACTGAAGCTTTTATTTATAAGCCACGTCAGTTCTGTGCAAAATACAGTTATCCAGAACATACAACGGTACTTACAACTTGTTTGTTATTCGAAGCTGCTTGGGGCATTTATGCTTAAAATATTTAGAGGAATTTTATTGCAGTTTATACCGACTTTATATTTCTTGTATTACGAAAATGGGTTATTAAAAATTTAATTTTTCTCTATCTCTACCTACTAATGTATTGTACCATATCATTATTGTACCTATAGGTATACTTCCAGCATTGGCCAACTTATGGAAATTTAATATTAGTTTTGGCGCCACTGTTAGTCCTACCAAGGCGAATATATCAGTGACTGGATTATTATACAGCAGTCAGCAGTCAGCACGGGAAACGAATAAGTCACGAGACTCACGAGAGTCACGAGATCGTATAAGTAGGAATAGGATCTACTAACATGACTACATGAGTGACTGCACTGCTGACTATACACTGTAATAATACTTATATAGGAATATTGGATGCAATAGCATATTTGAATTGAGTAAAAAACATGGTATAATTTTTGATTACCTAAATTATTTATAACTATAATTTTAATTTTGTTAAATGAGCAATATATTATTGTTATCTGAATTTAATTTTTTAAATATATAGGTAGAATATAATCTATTTCATGCTGTAAAAATCGTAAGAATCTATCAATTATTTTATTGACAATAGCCCTGCTGAAAATAGTTTATTCAGGTTTAGTAAAAATCATTCAAATGCAATTAACTTTAATAAATTTTAATGAATACCAAGTGAATTTTAATGAATTTTAATGAAATCGAATGAACTATTTTCAACAGGAACTTTTCAAAATAATCTTTTTAAATAAACGTTTAGGTATTAGTTCATTCCTAATGTAATAAAAAATATTCAAAACATTATAAGTGTAAGTCATGTGTATGATGTAATAAAGTTCATTATACACACTTAATATACATAGAGATCGTTTTAAGATTATTGCAGTTTGAAGAATTCAAAAAATAAAAAAAAAAGGTTATTATTAAGTATTATTCAAACTGAAGATAACTGATATTCTATTCTCGGGAAACTTCATATAATCATATATTATTCTATTCTATTCTATTCTTGAAGTTGGCTGGGATGAGTTGTTCCGTACGGCCATTATAGAGATTAGTTTTTGGAAAACCTCTTTGACACCATCTCGGTAATGATGTAATCATTATGTGGTTCAAGTTTCATGAATTTCCATCCACAAATCGCAGATTTTTATCCTTGAAAATTTCGGAAATGATTTTCATGAATTATAAACAAAATTTGCGACAATTTATTTTTATAGTTTTTTTTTTATAAATTTTTTTAATGCTTTCTTTTAATTGAAAATTTGAATTTTGAATTAGGAAAAGTTCTCAATAACGATGATGAAAGATGTATATTCATAGTGTAAACTGTTTTAAGGGAGTTCTCTCGATAATTGAATTGACGATGATAATGACTTACAAATTTTTATGTAGCAAGGTAAATGATTGAAGAAGCTCCAGTTAAAATTTCGCGAGGCTAGGGTACCCAAAAGCCGTGAATTAAATATGTTTGTTATTGCTTTTTTAACACGTAGTCTTATGGGAAAGATTCTCTTATTATAATATACATATACATATACATAAGATATATATGTAATGTGAAATTCCATACGCAATTTAATACTACAATTATTCAAATAAATACTATATAAAAATACAAAAGACATTATATATTGTATAAGCAATGGAATTTTTATTTAAATAAAATATAACATTTTATCTACAAATGTAGTCCATATATATTTTTACAAATATTTTTTTAAAAAGAATAAGGTTCTTTTTTTCTAATGTTTTGGTTTAACAATGATAGTTTATTAATTATATGAACATTATCAAATAACATATGTATATTTAACCGTTTTTCAACGCAATTTTTCATACAAAAATCAAAAATCGATTTGTTTTGTAAATGGGACTTAAGGTATGGATAAGAATGACTTTGTGAACGTGCCGTTTCACTGTTCTTTCGTGTAAATCTACTAATCGGAGAGGTAAAGTGAAAATTTTTCTGCATCGAAATCCTGTAACATCGCGTTAAATTGAACCTTTTTGTTATAAATAGTTACTGAATCAGGCTTCTAAATATTTTTTAAAAGTACTTTTTCCAATATTTTATTACATTCGGAGCTGCATCTCGATCCTTATTGAACTGACGTGTGTTAGGTTAACTTGTTTACATATTCAGCTAAAACGCATAGTATTTGATTGTTAGAATGTTTATTTGTTGTAAAGTGTGAAAAGTTTTGTATGTTTATTCATGTTTTTTTATAGTAAACGAAAACTGGTTCAGTTAACTTTTTGTGTGCAAACTTAGGTTAGGCCGCTTGTTGACAGTAGTTAAATACAGTGGTTCTTTTAACTATGTTAATGGACATTCGCACGTAAATAAATAAATAAATTGTGAAAGCATAATAAAAATCATGTGTTATTTATTTTAGGCACAATGGTCAGAGCAAAGGCTGGTGAGAAAAAGGGACCTCGTATCGACGATGTCGTTACCCGCGAATACACAGTCAACCTCCACAAGAGGTTACACGGTGTAGGTTTCAAGAAACGCGCTCCAAGGGCAATGAAAGAAATGAGGAAGTTTGCCGAAAAACAGATGGGTACCCCAGATGTCAGAATTGACACTCGTCTTAACAAGCAGCTTTGGTCTAAGGGTATCAGGTAAAGATACAAAATATACAAAATATTTTTAAAAATGATATCTTAACCACTCTTTGTACATAAACTTAATTTTCTATCATACGACTAGAACTTATTTTTAAGAGCCATCTATTTATTCTACAGTAATAATAACAATGATCATGATTTGGTTATGTTTTAATTTTGTTTGAGCAATTATACCTGTAATTTTGTGACTCAAGTTATACTCATTTCTTGCTTTATAGCAGTTCTTATAAAATTTGGAATTTGATATAAATTTGAAGAACTTTTAGTACATAGGTTTATCTCTTATTTATATAGTCTTAATGTAAAAATATGGTAATAATTACAAGTTTCGAATGAAAATAACAAAACTTAAATACATTTTGTACAAGCTAAATTTATTTTAATATAATATAAAAATATTTTATAGTCAAAAGAATCGACAAAATTTGATTTGTAGGAAGTTGATTGCAAGTGTAAATAAAAAATAAAATAATATTACTTACATTTAATCATTTTCATTGTTAAAATTTAGTTTCAAAATAGTTTTCTAATATCTTGTATCTATTAATTAAAATTTATTAAAATTAAAAGAAAACGATATAAGTAGAAAAAAAAAATTTAACGTTTTTTTCTTTAATTTTAAGAAATGTGCCATTCCGAGTACGCGTCCGCCTGAGCAGGAGAAGGAATGACGATGAAGACTCGGTCCACAAACTATACACATTGGTCACGTACATCCCTGTTGGGACATTCAAAGGATTACAGACTGAAAATGTGGATGCGAGTCAAGATTAATTTATAGACTTGAGGGTATAATAAATAATTTTGGCTAGAATGTTCGTCTTTTTATTTAAATATACATTTCTTAACTAAATTAATACCTGCTTATTTATTTTAGATATAAACATAATTTTTAGTTTAGTGCATAAAAATGAGCATATTTTTTTTCTTTCAAATTTTCCTCCATCACTTGTTTGCATATGTCGCGAGAATGATTAAACTATTTGTTCTGGTAGTGCAGGGTGAGGCTTCTTTTTAATCTCTGACTCTATATGGAGGCAATATAAGAACTATGGAGCGCGAAACATTCAAGTAATTATCTAAATAATATGTACATATTATTCATTCAGTATCGTTCAGTGCAGTTTCTTATGCAGTAAGAGAGTTTTCCTACTACTGCATTTCCTCTGTCGTCTTTCACGAGCAAACGCATTGGAACTGAATCAGCCCTTTAAAACGTATGGGATTCGTGTCGTTCTTTAACCGCATCGAGTTCAAATTCTTAAATTCGCCAAATAGCTGATTGGTGATGGTAGGCTGAAAAATAAATTGCAATAATGGTAAATTAATTATAAAATAACTTTTTTAAATTAAACAAAAGCCTGTTATTTTTTATGAAATAATTTATTTTAATAATCGTAATGTATCTCTGGAATGAAATTTTTCTTACCAAGATAGGCACTGAAGATCTTTGTGTTATCGTCTAATTGTATTAGAACGATCGATTAATTCATTCTCACGGGTATTTTTCACGATATTACTACTACTATAAACTTAAATAAATATGCACTCGAGCCTACGTGCTTTTTCAAACTGAAAAATTGAGATACGACTTTTTTACCCAAAAAAGTTTAAATACTTTCTTTTTCCGTTAAGGCGATGATACTATCAGAAACGCTGGAAACTTCAAATTTTTCCAAGGACGTTTACATAAAAAGTTATAACAGTGAAAGTTGGGCAAGGCAAATCCGTACGCACTTACCGACATTTGCAGTTTCATACTATTTTCGTTTAATTCTTCACTTTTTAACATTTTATAAACGGAATACCATTCTGGAGCATATAAAGAATGGCGTTCTTTCGCTTAGAAATAAAAGAAAAATATCAAAAACTGAACGGAATTAATATGAAACTGCAAACGGATTGACCTTATAGGGTTAAGAGCTACAGTAAATATGAAATAAAAAGAAATTACGTGCTTTGCAGTGAGACCGAAAATAGCCCTTACGCAGACCCTCTTTCTTTCCTATCGAACTTGCCCAAATTTCTTATTTATTCTAATGAACATTCATATCATTCACATTTTAACACAAGTTTAAGTATCTTAATAATTTAATCTTATATAAAAAAATTTGCACAACAAATCTTTGCACACACTTCAACTTTTCTGTACATCAATGCATTGCAATGTCATTAACGGAACTGAATTTAAAAAACAAGATACCTCACAATTTGGACAACCTTATTTCTAAACAAGCGAGCAATTCTTTAACCCATCCTCAACGCATACACATATTCGAGTGAAAAATCCATTTTCGATCGGCGGAGCATATCCAATGGGAATTTGCCAATCTCGGACGCCCACCTCGGGCTTATTCGTGCAATTGCCTCTCTCTCCCCTTTGCTCTCATCGCAGGTAAACAGCGGCCGGCAAACTTCTCCTTTTCTTTCTCTGTCTCTCAAACAAGGCGGACCCCCCGCTGCTAAACTGATTATGTCCCAACGTTAGCGCCTGGCGCTCTCGCGCGCCTAATGAAATTACAAACTCACAATCATTTAATGTTATGTGGATCTTCGCAAGAAAGAAAGAGAGAGAGAATAGGAGAGAAAGCGCGACACTTAACGTTCTCTCCTTCTTTGAACTGCAAACTACGTATAGCCCCTGCTTTATTGGGATTTATGTGCGTTTAAACCGAGCGTCGCTTGTGGATGCTTATCTTCACCTATTGAATGATTGTGAATACTAATATATAGTTTAGTAAGTATAGGTAGTTGAGGAAGCTGAGGTTTATTTTTCAAAATTGATCCTAATCAATTGTGAGCCTCCATAATTTTTTTTATTTTATATTTTGATAACTAAAAAAATCTAAAAAAACGCATATTTTTTCTCTTTTTATTGTCACGCAAATTTCAATTGGCCATATAATATTTAATTTTGGTTACTTATTTTGAAAAAAGAAAAAGACTCAATTATTTTTTACGATCTATCAAATTATGAATTATACCTTGAAATTTGGCGACTATGCTGTTCCGATATTTTTCGCGAATATTCTGATGCATTGTACATATTACATTACTTCTTGAATAACGAATAACGATCAGAAAGAAAATGGATAAAAAATGATTATTTGTCTATTTTATATATTTTATTAGATGCTATAAACCTTCCATAACTATAGTCAAATACTATTATATTAACATACGTGCATTATTCTGATCCTTTTATCAAGTGTTTGTAGGAGAATCTCTATTCAATCCCTTACTCACGTCTTGAGTTTATCGCAATTTTCTTGCTCTCTCCTCGTGCTTATTCCACATTTTTTTTGTTCACTTTATCAGTCGGGAAAAGGAATTCCGGTCATCGTTTTGGTTTTGCTAGTTTGCGTTAAGTGCTTTTTTATTACGGCTCTTTGCACTCCCCGCGTATGCGCCAAAATGTAATTAAGGTAATTGCAATTTTGAAATTGAATTGGTCTCTAAGCGCGTAAACTGCAGGGCGCACTTTTAAGCGACTGATATCCTCTCGTTGGATGTGAATTGAAATTTAATTTCTAATTGACTTGTATATATTACTCAACTATTTCTTAAAATAATAATTGTGCATTTGCTGCACTGGGAAAAAAAATAATGCTCTACTATCGTTTTCGCGATATTATCGCTTATACAGTATAAATGGATATCCAACCCTCTACAGATATTTAAAGAAAGTAAGTTATAAAAAAAAATCACATTCAAAGTGATTAGCTTGCTCTTTACAGTACTCGTCACTCGTATCCAGGGAGTTGCAATGAATCGTTGAAATAGTAAATTCGTGTTACAACCGCTGAACAAAGAAAATCGTGGGAAAACACTCAAGTATATACCCGTACCGGATTATCCTCCCAATCAGCAATCACCAATGATTTGTAGGACACATGAAAAACTGTGTCGGCCGGCACACGTATTAGGGTGAAAAGAGGTATACAGCATCGTCGTCGCAGTTACACCTCGACAACTCACACACACAGAGAGACACAAAAGAGCGGGTGTCTCACATCTGTATATTAAATTGGTGTATTCCTCGAGGGTCGGAGCGCACGCACAGTGGTATATACAGTGCAGGAAGAGCGGCCGCCGGGCAATATTTAATCAGCCCCCGGCTCTACGTCCCGCGGCAAATCAAGGACATATGTAGCGGACCGCCACCAACGCGCTGGGGAACTGCTGTTGTTGCTGCGGCACAAGTGAAAAGCCGCCCTGTCTGTATATACATATCGCACGTGTGCTACTGTACAGAAGGACGATTTTTTATTTCCGTGGGTGTTGGTTGTAGCGTATAGTGTATAAGCGGTACGTTAGGGAGGTTCGAGGGGGTGTTTTGACGCCTTGCTTTCAGTCGCGATGACTCTTTATTTGACTTTTGCATTGTTTTCTCTGCTGCCGCGTGTTGTGTCGTGTTGGAGCTGCTGTGTTTGCTCTCGATAATTTTATTGACGGGAGCGTGTAATTTGTTACGTTAATATCGGTGAATGGACCTTTAACGATTTTGGTTAGCCGCGATACTCAATGCTACTTACGAAATTTTGCATTATGTTATCCTTAAAAATGTTCCATCTTTAAAATGGAAAAGACGATTTAATTACAAACCCCACCCTTGAGTTCATTAAAGCTAAGAAGTGTCAAGAGCTTAGCATCGATCTATAATAATTCGCACATATGACAAACCGATCGATTATTGTCATTGGGAAATGAAAAGGAAATCGGCGCATGTATCCCCGGCACATCCGCTCGTAATCTCTTGATAATCGCTTTTTCCGTTTCATCTTTCCGAACGGGAAACGTATTTCGCTCTCACGATTATCTCTTACCCACGCTTGACGCTTGTAGTACACATCACTATTGAATTTAATGATGACTAATCTTATCCATGTTTCAACTTTTAAGTTATATTAATATTATCGATCAATTACATGATTTGTGCAATTCTTATAAAATACTTACGCGGTTTCTAAAGCAGAAGAATAATAAAAACCGCTGCCAATAGATTAGAACTTAGTTTCAAATTTGTCGGTTAGTTGTCCGTTCGCGTCTCAGCGGCCCGAGCCACGTGCCGTCAGAGCGATATCGTAGGCATCGACGAGGGTATCCGTTTTCATATATATATATGCGCTCCTCTGCGCCGCGTCGATTCCCCGGAGGATTCGCGGGATCTCGCTGTAGGAGCCGTGCGAGTTTTGCGCTTCGTGAGAACAAGTGCAGCGCGATTGTCGCAGGGCCGCGTTGGGAGGGAAACAATTTCATTGACATTCGAGTTTATCGCATGATTGCTTTTTTTTTTCTCGGTCGCACTTGTACGAAGCTGGGTAGTTTTGGAAAAACGGCTATTCGAATGATGCGAGTGTTAAATGTTATCTGGAAGAGTATCTACGCGATATATTTGATGTTGAATTGGTAATGTCATTATCTAAAGTTGTTCACATAATTATTTTAAGGACTTTTCAGTTTTTAAAACGTGTAATTTGTATATTAAAATTATCAGTTTTGTACATGTCCCTTCCAATTTATAGTCATAGATTTTATAAGTAAGTTTATCGCTTAGAAAAATTAGTTATTTTAGTTTTGTTTTCAATCATGATTGAACTTTAACAAGTCATCGCCATTGTGTTATCGATATTTGAGTACAATATAATTATTAGTTGTGCTTTAACGTTTCATCGCAAAATTATGAATCCATCAAAAAAGTGCTTAAAGCGTAGTCAAAACAAAAAGTTCTTTGAAACGTTTTTTGGTAAGTAAGTACGTTATCTGGCCAACTTCTACGTAAGGATTCCCGAACGGTAAGCTCAGCTCCTCTTGCATAGCTATACTCGAGAGCGCATATAACGACTGACTCATTCTAATCACCCATATACCGTCTATATACATTACGCCGGATAATGCGCCTCGCCATGATGACGGAAAAAGAAAATCGATCGTAAAATCGCAGCGCGGAGCGCGCGAGCTTTGCTTCCCTCTACCTTTTTCTTCGGAGCTGCAGGGAAACTTTGCATAGCCCGCTATTCTTGAGGGGAGTAATTTTCGATGATAGTGCCTTGAAAGAAAATGTTACTTCTGCGTACTCTAATGTTGCCAATTTGCGGAATGAAGATGAGTCGATTCTTTATGTTTGAAGCGATGAATTTTCACGTGCATAAAGTGTTAAATTTACTTATATAATATATATTTCTGCTTATGGTACTGTTATTTGATCTTTGTAAAATAATTAGATTAGATATTTTAATATTTTAGGCTCTAATTGAGACGTTATGATATTTTCATATCTAGTACATATGCGGCTGAAAGAAATAAGCAGCTTAAATAATAATACGATTGCATTAATCATTGTCTTGTGAAACATAAATTTTATAATTCTGTTTACGTTATTGAATTTTGCCGAATGTAACTGTGCATGTATAATCAAGCTACAGGGATTGCAGATGTAATTGTTTGTTTTATTCACGATCTACAGGCGAACAGGTGAATCATTCTAAACTAACCTTCTTAATTTTTTCTCACGTACATATTAAAAATACTATTTTAAGTTACCTACATGCTGATTTCTAATTTTATTATTTATATATTGCAGTTATAGATAAAGGGTCCTTAATATATTTGAGATGTATTTTTTTCTGAAGCATATTCAAGGAAGTTTTTATCTATTTTACCTGTCTCTCTAGTGTGTCAAGTGATTAATGTCAACATTAAAAGAATATGATAAAATTTTCATAACACTTTCGAATTGTATTACTTACAATTATTACAAATTATGTCTTAATAACTGTAAAATTAAATTCAAGACGAAATTCATTTTTTAATGTGTAAAAAAGCCATGCAAGCAGCTATTTTCTCAAATGCCTCCCTTGATCGATCGAGTTCCCTGTCTTGCTTATTAATTGATTTATTCTGTAAACTCTGATTCACGCATGAATAATTCTTCCACGAAGTTCGCAGAGTATTACACAGACTAAGTTTACATTTGAATACCGTGACGGGTGTTTCGCTGTAACGTTTTACGTTAAAAGCTCTATATCTCATTGGTTTTACGAAGCACTTTGGAATTTTTGGCCTGAAAAAGCAGCATGTTTGAAAAAGTACTTTCTAAGTGTATTTTCGTTTTTGATGACTAAACTTATTAGCATAATTGCCAAGTCTTTTTATTTCACGAAAATTAGAAGTTTCAATAGTACGGCTGCGGCGTTGAAATATAATATAACGAGCTACCCTTCGTGACGAAATGTGAGTTGCCTTTATTTTTAGATAAATACTTATGCGACATAGGCATTTCTGCTCATAGAGGCGAATGAAGATTTTTTACCTTCAAATGGTAAGCTTACATATAGAAAAGGTGCGCTCCATACTAGTTCAGAAAAGCTACATACAAGTATAATGAAGAGTTTTGCTTCATTTTAACTAGCTCGCAAATCCAATTCGCCGTCCCTCTATACAAAACCACGAGTCCCGAGCACGTTAGACAGGAAACGGCGCGGTGGCGATGGAAAGAAGCGTTTATTTTAACGTGATGCTCGTTTTGCTCCACATCCCCCTGCAAATTCTCCCGGCGTATCTGGTCGCGACTCGCGCAAAAGGACAGTCTATATATGTACAGTGCGAGGGACGTGCAGCTAAGAGAGAGAGAGAGAGAGAGAGAGAGAGAAAGAGAGAGAGAGAGAGAGAGAGAGAAAAGAGATTTCCACGCTGCAGGATGAGGAGGAGAAGGACAGCGGATGCCCTTAAAAATAGTAGGGAGACGGAGAGACAGAGAGAGGCCCAGGAATAGGTGAAAGTCGGATAGAAAGAAAGGGTAGAAAGGAACCGAGAGAGGGCGCGCGGCAGGAGAGAAAGAGAAGTAAAGAAAGTCAAACAGAGTGTTGCGCGCGTGTATGTGCAGTGTAAGGGGGTGCGGGGAAGGGGTACAAGGATAGTCGGGGACGGGGGTGAAAAAAATCAGCGCGCGAAAACCGTGTGCAGCAGCAGTAGGGCATAGGCCGCGTGCACGCGGAGCCGGTGGGGGTTAGCGCGCCGGATCCCCTGCCCGGAAAAAAGGGGGTGGAGTCTCTGCGGGCCGACGACACGAGCGCTTCCCCCCACCTCCGTCCACCCCTAGGCCGAGGGACCAATCCCGGCGGCGAGCCGCTCAGCCCCGCGAGGATCCGCGCAGCCATCCACGGACTACCCCTCCGAGTCCTACGACCACACCCTCTGCCGTGGATAAAGGGCTGCGACCGCCACCGCCGGCCGAGTGGCGCTGCTACCGCCTCGCGCACTGGCTCTGCCAGTGTTATTGAATTAGGCCTTATCATTTGATTTTGAGGAGCACCACCAGTCGGTCGTCCCGGTGCTCTTACTGCCTCTTAAAACCGGGGGGTTATATATATATCTCTCTCTCTCTCTCTCTCTCTCCCGTTCTCCTCTCCTCGCGAGCCGTGGTGGGTATACGCTGCTGCTGGTTGTAGGCCGGCGGCCACGGTGGTGCAGCGGCACGGCGGAAAAACGCGGATAATCGCAAATAATTTGATATCGCCCCGACGCGCTTGATCCGATTATAACCCGAGCGCGGAGCAGCCACGCAGCAGCCACTGTGCCACGCAGAGGCGGGTTCTGCAGCCACGCGAGAAGAGGGTTATATACAGGGTGAATCTCTACTATCACTCTCTCTTTCTCTCTCTCTCTCTCGCTCGCCCGCTTTGACTATCTTTCTCACCCCCGCTCACTCGGTCTCTCTCTCTTTCGCGGGCCGCTGTGTTTTCGTCCCGCTGGCAGAGGGAATCGTTGCAGCGCACGCGGCAGCCGACGGCGAGGATCCTCGCGGGCGTCCGTCGTCGCCGACGACGACGACGACGACGACGTCGGTTCGTTTGGTTGTGCCCTCACCGTCGCGCGTAGAACACCCGAAGTGTAGGATTCGCACCCGGGGAGGAGTGCACGAGTGTGCGCTCGCTCTTCGCGCAGGGGAGTTGCACTTGGTTTGGCTTCGTTCCTGGTAAATCGAGTGGGACTGTTTATTCGGGGCTGGATTGTTGTATTGGGGGTTGGTATTGTTGTGAGGGGCGGACTGTGATGCGTTTCGCTGTGGCGAGTGGCGGAGAAAAGGCTGCTGTGTGGATCAAGATGGACCTCGATTAGGACCTGGTGGAGAGACGTTCGCAGGTAAGGATTTTCTTTACTCAGTGCGATGCGAGACTCGTTCAAGTTATGTTCTCATTCGTATAAGTTGGTTCTATGTAACAGAAGTGAATAGTTTACTTGTGGAAAGTGCTAATAATATGATATATTTGTAGATTGTTTTCACTGTGATTCTAATAATATGTTTTACTGCATTATTCATCGAATGAGATTCAAAAGAACTTAATTATGAGCATTGAAATTTAAAAGTATATATTAAGCGTTCGAGGATAAATTGAATTTCTTGGTTTGAAAGTCGGATAAATATAAAAAAGTATAAATGAAAACTCAAATTTATAAATAGATTTCAAGAAATATCATTGCTTTACCAGGTAACTTTAGCATCTGAAATTGTTTTATTTCTAACGAGTATATTATTTTGAGAGAATTTTATTCTAATTATTGTTTGTTGCATTTCAATATACTATTGAATCAGCCAAATATTATAATTATGCAATTAATTCAACTCTATACGTGATACATCCTAATCTTTGTTAACCTTCACTGCATAACTAAAAAACATTGTAACACCGGAAAAAAAAACCATTTACTTCCATAGAAAAAACCATCTACTTTCCAAAATTATTTAAAGAACAAGTAATGTTTCTCTTAATTATCAAAAATTTTAAAGTTACGATTGACATAGAATTAAATAATAGTAACTATAAGTAAAACAAAGACACCATACTTGATTTTGACAAGCCAATTTATTTAAATTTTTGCCAACGTTAAAAAGCTCTTTTGGAAAAGTCACATTTAAAAGTCAAATTTAAATAATGCATCTCAGAAAGAGATGTTAGTCAAAGTGAGATTGGGTTAAGTAAGACTGAACCATTTTTGCCTCGTTTGCCTTTGATAAAGTAACGATTCTAGATAGAGAAAGGAATAGGTTCAAACGTGAGTTTTCAGAAATTTACATATTTACACACATAAATCTAATATCAACCGAAAAACAGACATACAGTTCTTAAAACAAGCATACAAAGTAGCTATAGACAATATCAGTGCAGAGTGTTCTTCTATCATAATTCTTATTATTATTGTTGTGTTGGTTCGATTCAAATTTTCGTTGACTTACGTCTCTTTCTGAGATCCATTAATTAAATTTCAGTGAATGGGACTTTTCCAAAAGAGCTTTTTATAGTAAATAAATTTTAAATTTAAACTGTACAGTAATGCTCGTCCTTCGTTTTATTAAAATTATGTTTCTTATAAAGTTTATAGGTTGTGACATTCATAATTTTACTAAACACATTTTTTAAACATGCGCTAGTTTTATAAGAATATAGTGGTGAGTTCTTCTTTATAAATGAAAAGTCGATGTGATAATTATTATTTTGTAAATATGTATATAATTACTTGTCTAGTCCTGAAGATGACCCTACACGATATGGTCGAAACGTTGGCAAAAATTTAAATAAATTGGCTCATCAAAATCAAGATTGGTGTTGTTCTTTTACTTAATTATAAAGTTTTACGAGCAATTAACGCCTATTAATATTAAATAATAGTATACTTATATTCAATCAATTTGATTTTTTATCGTTTGATTACTCTTAAAAATTTTCCCCATAATTGTGCCCTTGTTATTTTATTCGTTCAATATGTAATAAAAAAGGAAATAAATAATTTATTAGGTGTACAACTTTGCTTCCGCCGTTTTTCGATAGATGGCTGAAGCGGTAAGTGCCGGTTGAAATAGGCAGGT